>VZTL01054607.1:32387-48922 GCA_013400535.1 Scopus umbretta
CCAGCCCTGTGTGCCCCCCAGCCCTGTGTGCCCCCCAGCTCTCAGCTGCGCTCCTGTTCTGTTCCGCATCACCCTGAAGGAGAGCGGGAGCCGCCGAGGGGATGGTGAGGGCTGACGGCAGCAGGCCAGCACACGGCTGAGACGCGGGGCAGGGAGCTGCTGCTTTGCCTCCGTCGCGGTGAATGTGGGCGCTGGAAAGTGTTTAATGGGCCCAGTCACTGCTGGGAAATGGCGAGACTGCGTTGGAAGGGATGTGACGTTATTGGGGAGCCGCGACAGACGGCAGGTGGCTGGTTCACACCAGCGCCAGGGCTGCTTCACCCTGACCCCAAGATTTGGTTTTGAAACGAGATCTATTAAGGTCTTGTCTTCTTCAAATGTCGGAGGCCGCCATTTCTCTCGCAGCTGATCCTCTTGGTTCAGCAGAGCTGCCCCACTGCGGGGACAGAGCCAGGACGGGGCAGCAGGAGGGACTCCCCTGCCTCCCTGGCTTGAGGGGGTCTGGCTGCAGCAGCGTGTTCCCAGGGGTGACCCGAGGGGCCACGCAATTTCTCTACCAGACTTTTGCTCTTTCTGGTATTCAGGTATTTCTGTGTCAGGACAGCGGCAGCCCCCCCCCGCCTCCCCCAGCCCAGCCCTGCGCTCTCAGCCGCACCATGGCGCTTTATGAACGCAGCACGGCGAGCTCCAGCTCCTCTCCCTCGTCTGATCCTGTAACAACGGGTGCCAGCTTTATTTTCCACGGCACTCGGAGCACAGCTAAAGGCATGCACTGCTCCCGCCAAGCAGGTTTGCACAGCAAGGTCGTGAGCGTCTCCGAGCAAGGTGTGCTCATGGCTTGTACCGTCGGACAGCAATCCCTCTGCTGCGGCACTCGCAGCTGCGCCTCTGCCTTCACAGGGAGTTGGGGTTCACCTCCAAGCCGGCGGAGTTTGGCCCTTGGCTTCCTGCAGCGGGTCCCATTCTCCCTGCTGCGGATCAGAGATTTTCCTGCCTGCAGCAAGAATGGCCTCCGGTCTGCCAGCACGTGCTGGCGGCACCGCTTCTGCCAAGATGCTCGGATGCGCTAAGAGCCGGTGGCCGGGGAGCTGCCGCCAGCACGTGCCGCTGCCGGGGGAGATGCGAGGGGTGGGTTGCTGTGAGGAAGGTGATGGCAGCTTCTCTTCTGCCTGCCCCATTGCTTTCTCAGGGCAGGAGCAGGAAGCCGAAACAGTCTCTGCGTCCCCTGGACATGCTGCCACGCTACAGGACAGGTGACATGCACACCGCCTCTGCTTGGGGCTCTCGTGTTGTTTTCTCTGGCCGAATGCAGATGGCGAGGCGCTGGAGGGTGTAAGCAGGCGGAGAAAAAAGGCGATGGGTTTCCTTCCTGCACCAGGGCCTGGTGCCACGTGCAGGGCTGCCTGCCCTGGCGTGCTGGAGCCGGCCCCCCCAGGATCCTGCTCGCTGTGGGGCCGGGGCTGTGTCAGCCTGTAGCAGATCACAGCGGGCAGGAGGGGTCCCAAAAATGGGCTGAGCAGGGAGGGGTGACAGCTGGGGATGGTCTTCTGCCTCCAGGACCACGACCCGAGCGGGGGTCCCTACCCACCCCCAGCCCACGCAGGGGCCGCAGCATCACCCACCCCACTCCTGACCTGCTTGAGAGATCCTGGTGTCCAGACAAGCTTGTACACCATGTAGAAGGGGATGCAGATGAAGGATGATGCTCCTATGAGGTACCCCACCGAGATGCTCCATTCAGGGTACTCATAGTTGAAAAGTGTCAGAGGCGGCTGGGCCAGGAGGGAGCTGACAACTATGAACTGTAATGAATGAAGCGGAGCCCATTAGGGAAGGATGCTTATGGGGCTGGGCCATGGCAGGACACATCCCACTGCCGGTCACAAGCAGGCACAGGGCTGCAGGAGGGCTGTGCAGCCCGCAAAACCCACGTGCACATGACACGAGTGGTCAGGAAAGCTCTTTCATGATGGCCAGGCATCCCCAGCAGACCAGCCCTGTTGGCTCCCCACGGAGAGCAGATCAGCTGTGACATCTCCCCAGCCCCGGCACTGATGCTGGCTCATCCCATAGGTTAACAACGCCTGTGTCCCGCTGCCACCGCTGCTTTCCTAACCGCGAAAGACCAGCGTGGACATTGCAGTGACATTTCCCAGATTGCCACCCTCTCTAGGTGTGGGCTCGGAGGTCTTCGTCTAACAAACCCCACAGAGATGGTGGCCTGTGAAGGTTGCACGTCGCCGTGCTGAAATGAAATCATTTGCTGTCTGCTTTGATTATAATACTTCTCTCTTAATAACCTGGGCAAAGCGCTTAGAGCCGTAATTAATCCTCACAAGGCCTCTTCTCTTGCAGATCTGTCGAGATTAGACCCCTCTGCCTCTCCCAGGCGGCAGCCTTTGAAGTGCCAGGGGAGCTGGCATTTCAAAGGGGACAGATCCGGCCCGGTGCACAGCTCCGCAGTGCCATCAGAGACGCAGCCGTGGCTGGCCATACCAGCGTGAGCATGGGATGCCGTGGACCAGGAGGATGAAAGGAGGCTGCACTTGTGCCCATGTAAGCACACAGCTGCCAGCTCCCAGCCTTGCCCTGGGGCTGCAGAAGAGGCTGGAAAATGCACTTCCAGCTCCGTTTCTTGGTGAAACCCGCTGTCACAGGGGCTGTGGACAGCTTGTCATTGCCCATGGGCCAGAGCAGCAGTGCGAGGAGCCAGCACGGAGGGCTGGCATGATGTCCTACAGCCCCAGCCAGGACCTCGGTCCACCATCCCAGCAGCTCATCCACCCCACGCAAGCGAGAGAGGAGTAATCAGCAGCACAGGTGCCCCTGGAGCTGGGCAGCCGCAGCAGCTCTGGGAAGAGCAGCTCCCCTGCAGGGCATTCGGAGAGGGGTTGACAGCCCGGTCTTTAATTCGGGCTGTAGATACTCACAGCTAACAAGGCAGGGCTGATGGCAACCCAGCACACCTTCCAGAACATCCCCGGGGCGAAGCCCAGCATGGCTTTCACGTCATGGGAGAATCTCTGTATCCCTGCCGGAGGAGAGAGCCGTCATGGCCCCGGAGACCCGCAGAGGACATGAGTACAGGGATGCAGATGTGATGATGGGGCACCCATCCCAGCCTCACCAGGAGTCACACACGTGTTTCTGCCCCCAAACTCCCTGGCATTTACTCATGTGCATGAGGTTAAATACCCATGTAGGTGCCTTCAGGATGTTTTTCATAACAGATGCAGTTTCTTACCGTAAAACCAGGAGACGGCTATCGTTTCCAGTAGCACCACCGCCAGGATTGAGCAGCCAGCACCAAACTCCTCCAGCAGCTTCACCACATAGGCTCCCCCCTGGAACAGCACAAGGGAGGGGAGGGTGGCTGCAGACCCCGCAGGGATGCGGAGCAGGTCTTTGGCAAAGTCTCACACCAGGGGTTGTTGGAGAAATGAGTAGGTATGTAGCAGGGACGGGAGCGGAGCGCTGTCCAGTGGTACTCACATAGGTGAGGGTGCTCAGGGAGCCCAGGAAACAGACCGTGATGAGGCCGAGGACAAAGAGCTCCCGTCGCCCAGCCAGGACCTGGGGGTACTCGTCCATCACAGCTGTGATCACAGCCTCCAAGCCCCCAAACTGCAAAGGAAATGCCGGTTTGGGGTGAAGAAATTAGATGTGGGGACAGTCCCGCTCTCTGAGAAAATCTGCTCCCCCCATAGCCCCCTCTGTCTATGAGCAGAGGGGGGTCGTCCCATCCCATCCCTCCCTCTGTCCCTGTGCTGGGCTCAGAGGGCTCGGGCAGACAGCCTTCCTTCCCGAGGCCATAGCTCCCTTTGTCACCCCACTTATTAGCCATGGGACACGGCCATCCCCAGTCCCCGCTGGGGCCACGGCCCCAGGCTGCACAGCTGTGCTGTCGTGCTCCGCGGAGGTGCCTACCGTGCTGTCCAGCCCCAGCGTTATCATCATCAGGAAGAATATGATGGCAAAGAAGGTGGATCCCACCATGTTGGCGATTGCTTCAGGGTAGGTGATAAAAAGGAGGCTCGGCCCTAGGAGGGGACACTGGTTTGGTTTGCTGTTCCCTGGCTGCTCTGGCACAGCCCTGGGTGCCAGTGGGAATGCCCTTGGGGAAGATGCCCCCAAAGCCAGAGCGGCCATGCCTGGCCCTGGCAGAAAGACAGGGACCAGACACCTCGCTGCCCTCCATGCCTGGGAACTGTTCTTGGGCACAAGCCCCAGCGCCCTGGCAGACCCCAGGGCCGGCCACCACCCTGGCCCCCCCTCAGCTGCAAGGAGCACACAGAGCCCTGGGGCACCTGGGCACCGCGGGGCCAGGATGGGGCAGCCGCGCTGGAGAGAGGCGAACCTTGATCTCTCGCGACATCCTCCACCTCCACGTCCCTCATCTCAGCCATGTAGCCCAGCACCGTGAAGATGACAAAGCCTGAGAGGAAGCTGGTAAGGCAGTTCACCGCACTGGTGATGAGTGCGTCCCTGGAAAGCAGAAAGCAGGGAGACATATCCTGTGGCAGAAATCTCCATCCAGCGCAGCTCTTGCCCCAGCTCAGCTGCCCCAGTTGCCTCTACCCCCACTGGTTCCCTCTCCCAGCCCCGCATACCAAAACCATCAGTAAAATGGGGAAGGACACTTGGCCCATGGCAGCGGGTTGCAGGAGCTGTCAGGATGCTGCTCCACTGCAGCCGTGCCTGGTACAGCCCCCCCTGCCCGCAGGGTGCAGCCCCTGTGCCCGCAGGGACCCGTGGCTGCAGGAGCTCACCGGTAGCAGTTGTTGTGGAAATGGTTGTAACTGGCGAGAGCAAGAAGGACACCGAATCCAGGGCCCAAGGAGAAGAAAATCTGTGCAGCAGCATCAACCCAAACCTGGCAGGAGAAGCAACAGCCAGGCTGGAGAATGGGCAGGGGGACCCTGAGGCTGGGATGGGGCTGGGAGGTGCCCCACGGCGTGACCACCCCATGGCGTGCCCGCACCCCATGGCATAGGGGTGAGGTCCTTGTTGGTACATGCTGCCAAACCTCCTCTCTTGCCTGCAGCTCCTTCCCCTGCCCTATCCCCACAAAAGGTGTCCCAGGAGCAGGAGAGCTGCTGCGGGATGGAGGGAGCTCATTTATACCCTGGGGTCCTGCAGCAGCAGAATTAAGCAATAGCATCTGTGCTCCCTCATGCCTAGAGAGGGGACGATGTCGAGGGGAGCCGCGAGACCCCCGTGCCCACTCCTGCCCAGGCAGGCAGCACGGCCCTGATCACCTTTAATGAGAATCCTCAAGTGCTGCCTGGTAATTACCCACAGGAAGCCTATTGTCAGGCCAGGGCGAGAACATGGCACAAACAAAACCCAGCGGCAATGAGATGGGTGATTCAATTACAGATTTACATTTCCAAGAGCCTGTCCAGGGCACCTTGTTTCTGTAGGAACAAGGGCCCTGTGGCCCTGCGGCTCCAGTGGAGAGGCCAGACCCTCGAGCAGGGATGGGTGTGCATCCCGGGAGGAGGTCTGGGTGCTGCCATCCCTGGGGTGGGGGTCAGCCAGAGCCAGGGCAGCACATCCCATCACACACTCACCGCAGTGCTCAGGAGCTTGCCCCAGTCTGGGCGCAGGTAGAAGATGACCCCTCTCCAGGCGCCGGGCAGGGTGGCCCCCCGGACCAGCAGGACGAGGAGGACAACATAGGGCAGCGTGGCCGTCACCCACACTACCTGGAGAGAGGCAGATGTCAGCCCCCGGCACTGGCAGAGCTGCTCTGCTGAGCACCCGATCTGTCTGTGTCAGGCACAGCCGGCTTGCTTACGGCTGCCTGGGGTGGCTGAGGGGTAGGGTGTGGGGAGGGGGCAATATCCCATATTTAAGCAGCCAGGAAGACCCCACCAGCTGCCAGACACATGCTCTGCTCGGTCCCTTCTGCCTGGCCCTGGCCATGGAGGGGATGCCGCATGCCAGGCTGTGAGCCCCCACGTGTCCAGGGCGCTGGCACACCTGTGCCCAGGCAGGGCTGGCGCCAGAGCCCTCTTTCTTACCTTCCCGGAGGTTTTCACCCCTTTCCACAGGCTGAAGTAGACGATGGTGAAGATGAGAAAGAGGCAGAGGAGCAGCTGCCAGTGGATCCCACCCGTGTCGTACAGACCCCCGGACTTCTGGATCTCCAGGACCTTCCTCCTGCGGGCAGGGACCCCCATGGATAGGGAGGGTGTCTCAGGCCAGTGGAGTGCTGCTGGCTCTGCCCTTGCAGGCATCCAGGGAGTGGGCTCAGCCCTGGGCAGGCGGTCCCACCCTCACCTCTCCCCTGAAGCACAGGGCATGGTGGCCATGGGGGATGCCCCAAGAGCATCCCCACGTGACGGCCTTAGGCAGTAGCGTACCTGCTCCCAGGCACCCCAGTCCTACTCCCCATGCAGCAGACCCGAGTGCCTCTGCGGGGATGTTCCCCAGCTCAAACACATCGTCCGCTTATGTGCACTTACGTATAAAACTCCTCCGCAGGGGACCTGGAGAAGTTGGTCCAGGTCACATTGCTCCGCCCGAAGTAGTTGGTGCAGTTGGGTGTGTTCCAGGGGTTGTCGCAGCTCGCCCAGGGCAGGGTGCCCGAGAAGGACGAGTAGAAGTAGTAGAGAGCCCAGGCGATGATGGTGTTGTAGTAGAAGGAGACGTACAGGCCAATGATGCAAATGGCAAAGCCGATGCCTGGGGAAAGAGGGGTCAGACTCAGCAGCCTGCTCCGGTCCAGCCCTCTCGGTGTCCCCTGAGACACGGCTGTGGGGACCTGCACCGCCGGCGCGGCCCCGCTCACCGACACTGTCTGGCCCCGCGTGCGCGGCAGTGGCCTGGGGATGGGAGTCTCTTACCTTTAAAGATGGGGCAGATGTGCTTCCAGATGGGGATGGCACCTGTCCTGTGGAACTGCCCCAGGGCCAGCTCCATGTAGAAGAGGGGCACCCCTCCAAAAACAGCCATCAGCGTATACGGGATGAGAAAGGCTCCTGTGGGGCGAGCAGCAGAGCGGTGGTGACTGCCGTGGCCCTGGGCTGGCTGGCGAGCACAGGCAGGCTGTGGGTGGTGGGCTGCCACTGCCATCCCTCCCAGCGCTGCAGGGATGCGTCAGGGAGCAGCACGCACAAGGGGTTTGGATGTGTGTGTGTAAGATGCTTTGCAAATTATCTGTTCAGAGGGGCTCACAGATGTGAGGAGCCTGCTCAGTGCCTGAGTTTCCTGGGCTGCTGTGTTGGTCCCTGCTGCCATCCCAGCCTTCGCCGGGGAGGGATCGTTTGGCTGGGACAGTACAAAGAGCAATAGAAACCATCAGGGCGCAGGGGATGGGACACCGAGCACCTCTCAGGACTACAAGAGATTTGGAGAAAATCCCACCGAATATGCATGGTCACCCCAAGACACAAATAATTAACGCTGTAATCTGCATTATTCATAACAATGTCATCTGTACCAGGGCTACACTTGTACCCATGGAGGTTTTGGAACTGGAGCTGCTCACCACGCTCCTCAGAACACCCCTGCTGGGATTAGTTAATTTAACCCCCACGGCTCCTCTCTCCGAGAGCCCTCCACATGCTGGGGGAGGCGTGTGGTGCAGCATCCCCAGCATCCTCCCACAGCACCCTGTTTGCCTGGCAGGGCTGCTGGCCCAGAGGTGCCATGTTCCTGTTAATAGCCCTCGAGGGTTTCTCTTCTAGGAACAACTCCAGCTGATGGGTGAGCCCACCGCCGCTCTGCATGGACCACGACTGTCCTTTCCAAGAGCTGCTATTTGAACCCCTCACCCTCCTGCGTGTGTGAGGCGGGTGAGGAAAGCATCTGCCTGAACCACATCAATGAAGAGTGGCTAAAGTTTGCTCCCAGTCCCACAGGGGTAAATCACAAATAACTGTGCTTCAGTGTGGGCACCTGGGATCCACATTTTAGCCTTGAGTATGGTACTAATTATCTCTTTCTAATTTTCCCAAGCAGTAGAGGATGTTACTTGAATGCCGACTTTGGCAATTAAATCCACTGTGCTTTTGCAAACAGCACACAATTTTCATTCCTCATTTTAAATTTCCATGCAAGGGTTTTTTCTACCCTGCTCTATTTAAAGCAATTTATTTATATGTCATTTACTCAAGGTTTTTTCCTTCATGGAGCTTTTGGATCTTAACTTTCTGTTGATCACTCACAGGAGTGAACACCCGGAGGCCTGTGCAGCGTGGGGCTGCTTGTCCCAGGGAGCCGGGGCTCCTCCGTGGGGTCCAGCACTGCCGGCTGCACGGCCAGGATCTGCGGCAGGCAGCTGGGATGCTTGCGGGGATTATTTTAAAACACGAGCCATCAGAGAGGGTTGCTTTCACAAAGTCACAAGCTCATAAAGGGGACAAACCTCCCACCCTGAATTTGCAGATTCTTAATCCTTTTGTGCAGTTTGGACCACGCTAGTTTTCTCTTTGTGACCTTAGAGCTGCTAACACACCTCTAACCATGCTGGGGAAGGAGGGAATGACACCAGGGAAGAAGAGAATGAAAGGGGATTTTGAACGAAGAAAGACACAAAACAGAAAAGAGACAGATGTCACGAGAAGTTGGGTCGGTCTCTAAACCGCCCTCTCCAGAGAGCAGCAGCTAGAGACAAACAAAGAAAAGAAACAGCGAGTTTTTCAGCATCAGAAAGATGAAAAACATATTTCTTTTCTCCAAAAGACAACTTAAATAATCCTAGCGGTGTCCTTACCCCCTCCGTTTTGGTAGCAGATGTAAGGGAACCGCCAGACGTTGCCCAGATCAACAGCGAATCCTATGACCGAGAGGAGGAAATCCATTTTTTTGCTCCACTTGTCCCTGGGGTGGGTTTGGGGCCCCAGGGGTGCGGGGCTGGCCCTGGGACCCGGGCGGGGGGCCATGCCCTGCCGGGGTGGGCTGGCGGTGGGCGCCGGGCAGGGCTGCTCTGCCATCCTCCTGCCCTGGCAAATCCTGCAGGATTCAGGCTGAGTAACTTGGGGACGGGAAGGATTTTTCTGTTGCTGATGACAGATCTGAGGAGGGGAGGGTCAGGCTGACTGCGCTTCCCCACCTCCCGCTGAAAACCCACAGCACCGAGAGCAGCCGGCAGAGAAACCCATCCTCTGATCAAAGGCAGGAGAGGGGAGAGCAGTTTTCTGAGCGCAGGGCTGAGGCGGGGGGACCAGCCTCACCGCACACTTTTTTGTCCCCTCTGTTCCTTGGGTCTGCACTCAGGTGGGTGCATTTTGGGGTTGGAGTGGGGTTGAGTGGAACGGAACTGTATTTCTACGCAGAGGTGGTGCTCCTTGCTCCTGACAAATAGCTATTTCTTTCTCCTTGGTTTATTTTGCACTTACCACTCTTTGAATGATGACACCAGACCCACCAAAGGAGATGACCACTCATTCTTGCAGGGGAAACTCTCTGGAGCGAACGGGGCCTAGAAATGTCCCCCAGTCGGGAGGCAAGTGCAGGGCACGAACTCAACTGGTGCTCACTGTGGGCCCACCGGACCCTCACGGGCTGGGGGGCATCTCCGTGTGCTGCCGGGAGCCCGCACCACTCGCACAGAGCTGCTCACTTTGAGCCATCCCTCATCGCCCCGTCCATCCTCATGGACTTGCTGGGTCTTTCTGTAGCCCAGGGGTGCAAGCTGTTGCAAATAAGCCGCTTGAAAGTGAAATAACTTTTGCAGCTCAGATGCAATCAGGGAGCGGATGGCAGTGTACTGAAAGCCATTGCTCTTTTCAGTTTGACAGTTTAACAGCAAATTTTATCGCAAATGAAATGTGCCTGTAGAGGCTTACAGCTCGGGCAGGTCCCTGCATCTCGCACCTGGCTGCAGCACAGGGGCTGGTGCCAAGCGGGCCCTTGCCTGGGGCCACTGGGTGCTCCCAGGGCCCCGGGGTGCTCCAGCACCAGCTTTTTTTCCAGGCACCCTCATCTGTAATTAAAAGAAACTACAGAAGAGATCAAACTGGGAACTGCGGTTCTTAGGGCCACGGTTAGCAGGTTGCTGTGACGACGTGACGCCAGCCGCCTGGCTTCTGCCCAGCACGGGAAACCTCTGGACACTGTTAATCCTTCAGGCACATGCATGGAGACCCATTAGAAATGTCCAGTTAAAAAACACTTTTTTGTGTGTGTGTGTGTGTGTGCGCGCGTCTGGCGCTGGCTGCAGGAGCTGTTGGACTGGAGCAGCTCGGGACGCTGATGCCGGTCCCTGGACGGACGCCCCGGTGCTCTGGGTGGCTGCAACGGGGCGGCCAGGACAGGCTGTGCCTTGGTGGGTTTAGTCCAGGCTGCGGTGACACAGTCACCCTGGGGCAAGGACGTGGCTCTGCTGGGGCACATCACCCCACCGGCTCCTCGTCCGCACAGCATGAGCGCAAAAGTCCTGGCAACGGGGTTTTTTTGCCTTAACCAGCTAGCCCTCCTTGCCCTCCTGCATTTGGCTGCCCCCAACACCTCGCTGTGTGCCCCCAGGTGCTCCCTGACCAGGATTGGGGACCCCAGCAGCAGTCGGCTGAACTGGGGCGCCCAGCCCTGAGCTGCCCCCTCCCAGCGGGCAGCGATGGGTGATGGATCCGCTCCCACCACCCGCCTGCTGTCGGTCCCCGCGCAGGGCGGGCTGCGCTCCGCGCTGCTTCTCCCTATCTGCTTGTGGAACGAGAAATGATTGTTCCTTTTAACACATCTCATTTGGAAATGCAACAGATTTTCTCCTTGTGCGTTTTTGAGGAGCGACTGGTAACGGCTCTCTGCGTGTGTTTTTCTCTGAGCCGAGGGGTTTCGTTGCAGGGTGTCAGGGTGATCCCACACGCCGGTCCCTGCGCTGGGTGGGGAGCAAGCAGAGGTTGGGGGGTCCCTCTGCGGCCAGGCAGAGCCCCCGCTCCGTGAGCTTGCATGCCTCATAGCTTTGCCGGTGTGGCTCTCCCCCAAGCCGAGGCTCAGCACACAGGTGAGGGACAATTAATCTGCTGTGGGTTTATACGGGATTTGTGTCACTCCTGGGACTTTGCAAAGCCGTGAATTTCAGTTGCAGTCCTTTATAATACGGGTGTGGGTGCAGCTGTTGGAAATTAAAAGCAAGGCTGTACTCGACTGCCGGCGCGCGGGGGGGCTGGCAGGGGGGCTGCAGCCACCGGGGGCTTTGAGTCTTCCCTTGCTTATGGATGAAGGTGAGAAATCCCCGCTGCCAGTGTGATGAGCCTGAGGAGTGTGCTGGGGGAGGCAAGGTTTAATCCCCCCTGACTGAGGGCCATTTTAAGGGCATAAATGACAGAACAGAGACAGCTGGTGCCATAGCAACTGTAAAAAAATAATAGCTCTTTCGCTGTAGCTGACCCTTCTTTTCTCTGGGTAGGTTACATGTAATGGCTTGGTATGCTGAGCGTGGAGACCCTCCTGCACCCAGGCCCTGCTCACTGCTCAGGAAGCCTCAGCAGATGGGCTCGGAGTCACTCCCAGCCCCGACGGGAGGAGCTGGCCGTGCCGGTGGCGGGCTGTGAGGTGGTCTGCGGTGGTCTGTGGGGGGCAGGTTCCCCCCCGCAGCATCCCTCTTCCCGAGTGTGAAGCCGCAGCTGTTCAAACACTGGCATCTTTTTAAAACTAAGCTGCTTGTTCTCCTGAAGAGCCTCTTGTTTTCTCCACATTGATCTTTTAGATTATATGCGATGAGAGGCCCGAGGTGGGCTTTGTACTTGCACCTTGGGCAGAGCTGAGCATGCAGGAACAGCGCTAGCCAGGCACAGCCACAGCTAGTCCCACAACAGCTCCAAGCCAGGACTGCGTGGTGGTTTTGCAACGCAGGGATGCGCAGCCTGCATGTTGCCGTCTAAAAGCGCCCTACGCCAAGGCACAGAGCAGCATCGGTTTCCCAGCACACCGATGCTGCTCCGTTCCAGCCAAGCCGATGTGCCACGCCGTCGGTTCGATGCCGATGCTGCTATTCCAGCAGCCTCCATCCCTGACAGATCCCCCCAGGTCCTTGCTAGCGAATGAGCCGCGAATGCACCCAGCGCTCCCGTCCCGCTTCCCGAGCTCCCACCTTCTCCTTGGGCGCCTGATCGCCCACCCGCGCCGCTGCTGGCTGCCTCTCTGCACCGACCCGCTAATGCGGCCGCCTCTTCTCCAACATCAGGTCAAGGCTCCTGCTGTCAAGTCAATGAGGAGAGAGCTTTGAAATCTCAATTTTTTTTAGAAGCTGCAAGCTGGAAAAAACATTGCAGGTTCTCAGGGCTGCTGGAGACAGGAGGAGGGCAGAGGGAGAGGTGTCTTTGGGAGGCAGTTTTCATGGCGAGAAGTTGTGCTCTTCAGACTCAGCCCTGGTGTTCTGGGGCCCTGCAAGCGCCGAGCTTCCAGGAGGATCCTGGCTCTGCAACCTGCTGGAGGGACGTTTTCCCCAGAGATTTGTTTATTCTGGTTACAGCTTTCCAGCCCCTGTGTCAGGGGTTGTCTGTCCAGCCTGGCTCATGAGCTGTACCATGTAGGGCTCAGTGTGCTCATCAGTGACATGCCAGATGGGGGAGTTTTCTGCTTAAAACATCATTATTTTGCCAATTGTAGCCAAATATTTTTGTCCATCATCTGACATGCAATTAGAAGCATTTCAGAGAGGGGGCTATGGAGACTATGTAGCATTTGAAATAATACACAGCTGAAGTCAGGGGTACTGGATCCAGGCTTTGGCCTTTGATGGGGAAGGGACAGCCGGCGGGCAGCTATGACAGGGGTCTCTGCCTCTTCTTTACTGCAGCTCACGCTCTGAACGCCGGCTGGTCCCCAGCGCATCAGCCATCATGTTGGCTAAATTCCTGCAAAATCGTGGTCAGACGTACTCTGGTGTGCTCCCTTCATCAGTTTAGTTTTGCACTTTCCTGTTATTTTCTTCACTCAGAACACAAATCACTTTAGATTTAAAACTTTAGATTTAAATCTAGCTCAAATCAGATTTAAGTTTGAATTTCCATCGAGTTAGAAGTTGTTTCTAAACAGTGCGATTATTTGATTAGCAGATTGCTTTTATCCTACCTGCTCATCCATGCAATGAAATGCAGAAAAGTGAATTGTGGTCTTAAAACAACTACCCTGTTTAAGCCGCAGAGGCAGCAGTGGGAAGTTTAATTTAATTAGCATGATACTCAGAGATGTAACTTAATCACATTAAGTATAGATCAACGTGCTCTCATTTAAGCTCTCCAGGCTTCAGAAAACAGGGGCCAATTGTCTCCAACCCATCTTTAATCCAGGGAGAGGCAGATTTTTCCAAGGAAAAGGAACCAGCGAGGCTTATGGAAAGCTTGTCCCTGTGCTTGTTTCAGTGAATTTCTCCCCAAAGGAAGGTAATAAATTAGTAAGAGCTCCCACCCCCTGTATAGCACCGTTGCTCCTGAGGAGAAAGAAGCCAGGAAAATCACTTTTTGTCCCTCTCAAATGGCTTAAGCGCTGCTTTACTTGGTACATGGTCTCACAGGAGTGCCGGCACCACCAGCCACCGGAGCCTCTCTGGGTTCGTTCAGCCTGTGGACACTGCCCACCCCACGTTAGTTAGCCTGGAGTATCGCAGAGAGATTGACAGGACTGAAGATCGTACAAAACCAGCATGGTTCATTAACGGGAATCGAAATCATCTTCTTGCTTCTCTGGGCTTCCCTCTGCCAGTGCTGTGCGTTTGAGTCAAGCTCTCCAGGTGGTCATCGCTCCCCCGAGCTCTGCAGAGCCGAGGGTGTGTGGGTCCCCTCGGCTTCGCCCCTTGGCCGAATCCTGCCAGCACGGGCACAAGGGGGAACCGGGCAGCCCTTGTCGGAGCACAAACACTACAGCAGAGCTGCCAAGGTGTTCTGGGTGCTGTAGAGGTTGCTTGGGCTCACCTTGGCTCTTAAAATAAAGTGGGGTTTGTTTGTTTGTTGGGAAAGGTCCTAAAAGAGTTGTTTTGGCTCAGCTTGGACAGACTCATTTTCCTGATTCAGGTGCTAAACCAAACAATTCCTGCCGTCTCCATTCTTCTGCAAGTCAAGAGGCAAGTCAATGCCTCCAATGTCATTTTCACAATAGCAAAAGTGAGAGACAGGCTGGAGAAACTCACCTGCATGTCTGAGGCCAAATTCAAAGCTTTGTCAGGCAGCCTGGGCTCTCCTGGCTGGAAAATGCTGTTGGTTTAAGTCAGGGCTGGAGAAGCTTTACAGAGACCAGAGCCATGGAAGGTGCTGTGCGTGACACGTCCGTGCTGCGCCCTGGCTCCTCGGGAGCCTGGAACCTGTTCCGCTTCAGCACCTGCATGTATGCAGAGCCACGGCTCCACGTTGTCCCTGCGACAACCCGGGGCCAGGGGAGCGCGTAGGCTGTCTCTGCCCTTGGTAATTTGATTCACTGTTGATATCTGATGGCGCTCCTACATGGTGTTTTATGAGGCCATGATGCCTTCATTAGGATTGTTTATTAGCCGTCTTAATTGCCCGTTCAAGACTGTAGGACCCGTGGTCATCAGTAAATGACAGGCAGGGCTGCAGAGCGGCAGAGCTTGGTCCGAGCCGCGTGGGCTGACTGAGCACAGCCTGAGCCCCTCGGGCAGCGGCGTGCCGCAGCCCAGCTCCTGGCCACCACTGCGGGTCTCGGGTCAGACCTAGAAAACCCTGGGCTCCTGCCTCTTCGCAGCTTTGGTCCTTCTCCTCCTGCCCCCCTCTGGGAGGAAGGGACCCCATCCGCAGGGTTCTCGAAGGACAGTCTCCCAGCGCAGGCTGCAGAGCAGAAGAGATGCAGTGGTGCCACCTGGTGAGACCGGGCAGCCGAGCTCGCTGCCTTGGGGGTCCACAGCGGGTGGTTGTGGGGCGCAGAGCCGCAGCTGTACAGGCAAACGAGGCACAAAACCCCCGACGTGGCACGCCAAGTCCTGTGGCACTCGCAGGGGGCCCAACCTGAGGCCAGGGGTGACGCCCCGGGCCGAGATCAGCATCCCAAGGGGTCAAGTTGACACTCGTCGACTGCAGACGGCAGTTGTGACCCCCAGCAGCGGCACCTGGAGCTGCCTGCCCAGGCTGGATTCCCACGGAGCCCAGAATCTTTATGGGGTCCATCTGGATCAGCAATCCCATACCCCCAAGCAAGCTGGCTCTGTTGCTGCATGCGGTTCAGTAACAATTTTGCTGCCACCACCTCTGTTACAGGATATTTAGCACGCAAATAAACAGTGAAAAGCAAGTAACGTACAAGGAAACAGGTTTTGTCTACAATGGATACGGCACAGGTAATCTCCTGGTCCCTGTGCCAGCGGTAAAGTACAGAAGGGTCCAAATTCTGGTTAATCCCGAGTCCAGAGCTCCCCCCTGTTCTCCTGGCAGACAAATGCCCAGCGTGGGCGGCAGAGGGGAGCCATCGGGACAGGTGGTTCCTGCTGTCTTCAGGGCAACCGAGCACCGGCACAGAGGGAAAGGCAGCTGCTCCAACGCGGAGGACGCAGCCCAGCTCCGGGTGCGGCAGAGGGGCAGTGCCCAGGGCTGTGGGGGCTGGTGGAGCTGGGAATTTGTAACAGGCTGGGACCTTCCCTGCTCTCTGTGCCGGGACCGAGTCCCTTCCCAAGCGGAGGTGGCAAGGGCCAGCCGGGGCTGGTGGCCACGTGCCAGCGTGCGGCGTGGCCGGGCGCCGCTGCCCTTGCGCTAATGTGGTTTGTAGTTATTGGAAACTGGACTGCGAAGGAGCCGGGATCCTGTTTCTATGGAAATGTCCTGGAACAGTAAACGAGGGAAGAGAAAAACAGAAGATATGTTAATGCGAGCTGTTAGGCAGGGCTTTCTCTGAGAGGGTTGTGATTTTGGTAGGAGGCATCCTCTGCTCTCCTGCGAACAGGTCTTCTCAGCTCATTATCGCCTGCCCAGTGCGGGCAGGCTCCCACGGAGCGTGCCCACATGGCACACGGCTGCCAGGATCGTACATGGCTGCCAGGACGTTGTCGCTTCGCACCTCCGTGTAACTCCCAGAGCCCCCAAACCCCCGTATGACGCCGGACACCACCAGCTGCACCCGCCCCAAAGCAGCCCCGTGTGCGGGGACACACCGCGGCCTCAGCCCGGCTGTGGCCCCATCCCCGTGTCACCCAGCCCTGCGGGTCACCATCCCCGGGCACCTCGGCCCCGGGTTGGGGGGTGCTGGGGCCTCGCTGGGGGGGGGACGCGGGGGTGTCCCTGGTTGGGGGGTGCTCGGTGGTGGTCAGCCCCTGGGGAGCTGGGGTCCCGGCTGTGGTCCCCACCGAGGGGCCGGGCCTAGTTGGGGTCCCCACACCAGGCCCGGCTGAGACCCCCCTCAAACGCCGGGACCGGCTGAGGCACCCGCCGAGGGCCGGGGCACACTGGGGTCGCCCCTTGAGGGCCGGGNGGGCCGCACTAACGGGCCTCTCCCCCTTCTCCCCACAGAGGCGGAGACCCGGCAGCGGCTGCTGCGCACCGTCAAGAAGGAGGTGGGTGCGGGACCGCGGCGACCCCCGCGGGAGCAGCCCCGTCCCCCCGGTCCCCGGTCCCGGCTCGGTGACCCCCGGCCCGCGGCGATGGGCG
>VZTL01054607.1:49338-106323 GCA_013400535.1 Scopus umbretta
ACCGGCCCAGATGCCCCGAGGGCCCGGGACCGGCTGGGGTCGCCTCCCGCGGGCCGGGACACGGCCAAGACCCCCCCGAGGGCCGGGACGGGCTGGGGTCGCCCCTTGAGAGCCTGGCCCGGCCGAGANCAGGGCGACGGGTCGTAGCGTGAGGCCGCCCCGGGCGGCGTGGGCTCCAGGTGCGGAGCGAAGCGTGGCCCCCCGGTTCCTGGGTAGTCGGAGGAGCATCCCTGCAGCACCGCTGGATGCTGGCACCCCAGTGTCCCGCATCTTCTGAAAATTGCCTTTCGCTGGTAGTAGCAGAGCCGCTCTCTCCAGCTGTGATTTTCCACAGGGGAAAAGGGCCGACTCCCGGTGCTGCTCGCCTTGGGAGCTGGGATGGGACGAGCCCCTGGTTGCAGCCAGGCGCCCTGTGGGAGGGCGGGAGGCAGCCGGCTGTTGGGGAGCCCGGCCCGGACGGGGCTGCACGCAGCAGCCGGCCAAGAAAATGGGGAACGCGCACACGTGTGTCTGTGTCTCCGTGGCAGAGCGGTGGCGTTTTACATCTTCTTGCTCAGGTTTCTCTTCTCCGGCATCTTTAACTCTCTCTTAGTTTGTTCTGTGTTTTATGCTGAGTTGCTTCAAGCTCCTTCTGTCTGTGCAGAGCCGAGCGTTTGTAACGTGGGTACTGTTAACACGGTGAGCGGACGGTAGGTCTGGACAGGGACCGGCGAGTCCCGCTGCTCTGCCACGTCGTTCGCGTGTCGCTGTGCGTGGAGGTGGGCTGCGTGGGCCGGCGGGGCTGTCTGAGCCACCCGTCCGCGGCTGCTGGATGCCATGCGACCCTCTGCAGGGGATCCTGGGCTTGCTCTGCCGTGTGGTGGAGCGCTGGATCGGCGGGAGCTGTTGTCATCTCCTGCCTGTGGTCTGTCCCCGCAGGTCACCTCTTCTGGGATTTTGGAGGGTGTGATGTGTGACTGTTTGTTTCTGGTCTTATGAGCACCTTGATATCCACCTTATGGGCTCTGGAAAGTGGAACGTCCCTGCTGGAGACACTGCTTGGAGTAGGGTGAACGAGATCTGTGGGTGGTAGGTCTGGGTAGGGTGACAGCGCAGTGTGTTTGGCTGTTCATCCAGACCGCTTCCCACCTTTAATCCTGTGCCGGGTGTGGTGGTAAGGAATACTACTTGTTGCCTTGGCAACAGCTATTAAACCAGAAAAAGGGTATGACATTTATTTAGCGTGGTGGATAAAGCTGACATGTCATTATTACCGTCTGTCTGCGACTCCTCCTGGGTGGAGAGAGACAAAACAGCAGACTGTGCGTCGACTGCCGCTGCAGAATGGGAGGTGAGGATTGACCGTCAGCGTGCTGGTTAAACCGCTCGGCCAGTGGACGGGAGCTTCCTTCTGGAGACTGCTGTGGCCTCTGCAGGCTGTCAGTGCACATGAGCGTCTTCCATGCTGGCGTTCAGTACCGGGCTTCTCTCCCTTGGCTCTTCCTCCAGGGGCTGTGTGCTTGAAGAAAGCGCGCCTTGTGCCCAGGGGAGGAGAGCTGAGGGTTGTCACATGCCCTTCTGCTGGCTTTTGGTAAAATAAATGTATCGTGCGAGGGTTTGGTGAATGCAGGCGAAGACTGAAAGAGAGTGGTGATGTATGGGGAAAGCCCTTCTGCCCTGGTGAAATGCCACCAGCCAACGCGTCATGGTGCCATGACATGGGCATTTGACACAGTCTAGTATCTCTCCAGCAGCCCTTTAGCAAGGGCAGTGCTGATGTAGAGGTCTCTCCGCTCTGGGCTCTGCCCTGGGACGTGGGTCTCTGGACTCTGCCCTGGGTTCTGTGCCCACACAGGCACCGGGGGGGTTGCACGTCAGGTCTCTCGCAGCTCAGTGCCTGCTGGAAGCAGTGAGACCTGGCGGGGGCCAGCGAGGTGGGGCTGTTGGTGCGCAGCCACGGAGGCGGGCGAGTTCCATGTCAGACCCATGCTCTGTGCTCTCTCCACCTGGGCTTTGCTCTGTTAGGATTTAGAAAAGCCTGGGGAAACATGATCCCATAGGTGATGCAGTGAATTATTTGGCAACATCCCTGAAGCTCGGAGCTGGTGGGGCATTCTTGCTGTTTGCTCCCTGCTGGTTAGGCCCATTTTCCTCATGCTTTTGTTTTTTCTTCCTCTCCTAGATTGACTTCAGGATAAATCAGGAGCTCGTGCAGACTCCAAGGAGTAGTAGAGAGGGCAAACTGCAGAAATCTCCTTTTTTTTCCCCACTCCTGGAATTTTTACCTTTCACAAAACTGCATATTCTCATTTGTTTAGACCACGTCTGGTTTTGCTTCAGCCGTGGCTCTGTGTGATCTGCTGAGGTACTCAAGTGCAGGTGAGCTCCACTGAGAGTGGGGAAAGCCATGGATCATAGTTAGGAAGCCATGCAACATCTGTCGTCCTACTGTGGTAACTGAAGGAATAAAAATGTTGTGAAAACAAGGTCCGATTAGTGAAGGTAGATAAACAATAAATTGAAGTTACCCAAAGCACCACAATGAGCTAATGGACTTGATAATTTGGTTGTTGCCATTGTTAATGCAATATTTTCTTATTTTATAAGAAGATTTGCAGGTTGAAATGAATTGTGCTATCGCTGTCTTCCTCCCTCACCCCCCATACGGTTATAATAAATGAAACTAATCCCAAAAGCTGCAAAATTGACTATTTGTCAGCAGACTGCAAGGGAAAGAGCAGAAGTCTGACTTTCTGAGGAATCCCGTTTCCTGTTATGCACGATAAGAAGCATAACCAAACCCTCTCTGATTTTTTTTGAGCTTTTATCAGATGGAATGAGGCTTCTTTAAAAACCCAGAGCCTGAAATATGCAGGTTTAAAAGGGTGTTGGATTCTAGACTAAAAATATGCTTCTTGCAACCCGTGCTCCTCCCCTTCTTTTGCAAGTTTCATTTTTAATAGAGGAGAATCCTGTGGTATGTTTTTTACTACCTCCAGGTAATTGCACTGCATATAAGAATAGGTGGGGAAGCAGGTGTTAGCTGTGAAATACAGGCTGCACTGCACTATGCCTGGAAAATGAGCTGTGTGGAAAGCTGAATGGAATATGAAAGTAAACAGTTGTCTTGCTTATTCTTCTGCAACAACTTAGTTTATATTTAACTTGCCACTCACCAAGTAGCTTTAAGTCTTTTACTCGTCAATAACTGCTGTGCCTGTATTGAACGTTTTGCTGCCTGTTCTTAGATTTATTTTTTTTTTTACAACTGTTATTGATTGACCACAGCCTGCTCACTTGCTGATGTCCCACGGTCTTCTATCAGATATGTTTATTTTTTCATAGTTTGAATGGTTGTCACTGTGTAGCTGTTAACTAATTCCATCATCATATATCATAGGGACAACCGTTAGTCTCTCTTCCTCCCACCCATTAAATGAAGTGCATTGCAGCCATATTGTCTAGTTTGTGGCTAAGTAACACAGAGTGACTGGTAAGGGCAATATTTTTGCAGCTTGGGTTTGTTTTTCTGGAGCGTGTATGTATGCCTGTGGTTCCAAAATATCAGATTACGGGTGCCAAAGCCAGCTATTTCATTCTGGATTGGTAGAAAATTGTAAATTAATTTAATGTTATTAGGATTTGAAAAATTAATGTTGATAGCTTTAAATGTTCTCAAGGCCAATTTAAAAAAAAGGCCTTTGTATAACTGTCAAAACTGTTTGGGCAAAATGAAGATGAGGATGATAAGCTGCAGGTTTGTAATGAAAGCTGCTGTTTGCAGAGGGACCTTCTGATGTCTCTCAAGCACCCAGGTCAGCCTTTTTCTAATGTTCCTGTATCAAAAGTAAACAGACGGCTTTAATGCAGCATTTCTCGATTGCCTGCATCGATCTCTTCTGAAAAGAGTATTACTAATCGCCGGGGACCATTTTCTCTTCTTTTGAAGATAAAAGCAGTGGCGCCCAAAAGTGCTCTCATACTCCAGAAGCCCCTGGCTAGATCCTTCGTACCCAGAACAGGTTTCGTGCTGCTTTCTTCCTTCTTTCATCTTCCTTCTCGGCATTCAGGGAGAGGAGATCTGTATGCCAGAGGAGCCGCCTTCCTCCCCACCCAGCCTCTCCTCTCTGCTGCCAAAATGCCATCCTCCTCTCCTTGTGGCGTCCTGGCTGTTGCCATGGAAATACCTGGTTTTCCACAGATTTAGGACTTCAGAGCAATTCGGGGCTGGAAGTTGCACCTGGTTTCAATGCAAATAGTGTCAGGCTTTGCCGTGTTTGCTAATTGAATCCAAAACGTTCGTCAGCGTAACATTTGGCACCTTGGAAAACAGAAGCTTTGTGGTGTGATGGGTGCAGAACAAAACAGGGTAATAAAGCTTTGAGATCAGCTGTTGAAAACAGAGAAATGACTAAAGTTTTTCCTGAAATGTTGCAGCATCTTTATTGAGCATCTTACAGCTAGCAGTACCAGCAGTGCCAACAGATGGCATGGAAATTTGCGTTTGACAAGCACAACAGGAATAGAACCAGCTATAACATGATCTTAAGCGATCTTAAATTAGTGTTGCACGTATGGATTTTTGGCCAAAAGTTGCTGCCCTACGAAGAAGGTCTGGTGCAAAATACTGTCAGCAAATATGCATTGCTGGGATCATTCCGATTTCCCCCGGGGTACAATGTTACATTATGGACCCCTCCATTTAATGTCTTTTTGATTTCTTTTCCAGCAAACTGTCCAAATATTCAGAGTTTATATGCATTAACACCTTCTTCCTTACCCCCCAAGGAGACTCAGCCCGGTTCCCAACCGTGAGTACACGTGGTTCCTGGGGAAGGTCAGCTGGCTGGCCTGAAAATCCCACGTGTGTCGCATGGATGATACCCCAGCTGCAGAAGGTGCTATGTTTTATTTAGTAAGTGATGATAAATAATTAAATAAGACTTTTAGAAAAGCCAAAGGTCTCAGTTGGTAGGAATGCAGTCACAGTTTCTGTGGCAGCAGGAATATGGAGCTGCCAAACGGCTTTAAATGGAAGTGCATGTAAAGTGCACGGTGCCATTAGAGCTGTCCCCGTGCTGTCCTCCGTGGTGCAAGGGGGACCTGTTCTCTGTTGGTCCATCAAAATGGCTGGCAAGAGTCCTTGAAGTCTCTGGGTATAAATCATGCATGTACTCTGAAACTGGCAGTATTTTAACTGATTGGAACGCAATTAATTGGAATTATTTAGTGGTCAGCTAGTAAACTCATAGACAAGCGGCAGAGCTTGGCTGCAACTTGTGATGGTGCTGGAATAGTCTGTCTGGCACTTGCTTTTGGAATAATCAGAGTGTTTGTTGCTGGAAAGATAAGAAACTATCTTGCAACACTGAGTTTGATAATGTGAATTTCATAAACAAGTCTGCTAAAAAAGGATGTTGTAGCTTTCTTGGCTAAAGCAACAAGACAGGCAGACACTTCCTTTTCAAATGAGAAGATAAATCTGGTTTGTGAGAGATATTGGACTGAGAAGTTCCACGTTAGCTGAAAAAGTGGCTTTCAGCTGCAGCGCAGGTGGTGCAATTGGATGTACTGTTTTTTTTCTGTCCACCATCCCCAGCGTGCTGTGCCCCACAGAGACTTCTGCGGGCACCAGAGTGGACGGTCCAGAAGGAGAGGACTTGGGGTTTGGGGTAATATCTTTGTGTCCTACAGCTGAACAGAAGTTCTGCACGTGCTTTGCCTTGGATGCTGAGCCACCTTTGGTACAAGCCAACCTAAGAGCCAGAGACAAAGACCAGCCTCGCGTTTCTCTAACGGGAAATGTTAGCTGGGTGACCCTGACACCTGAAGTGTGTCTGCTGGAGTTGTGGTGCAAGTGAATTGTGTTTTGTCCTTGTGAATACAAACATGCCTAGGATTGTCTTAATATTGCATCTGCTTCACTAAGTGATCCTTTAGCATTTTATAATACCTCAGAGGTGATAATACTGTAGTGCTACCTAGACAAGTCTTGTACAGTGTATGGGAAACTGTTTCCTGTGGAGCTTAACCAGAGTGTATTCCTGGAAAGAGACCTTGATTCAGAGAAGCAATTAAAGAAATGCTCAGATTACATCAACGAGTGCCCACGTGGACTTGTTGCACCAATACTAACATGTAAAATGGGATTTTTAAGTGCTAGAATTAACCTCCAAATACATAATCAAAGCAGCACTTAAAGACAGCAATGAGAATGAGAAAACACCAGCTCATAAAAGAATTTGAAAAGCGAACATACAAAAACAAACCAGGTTTAAAGCCTGTATCATCAATGTGTTTTTTTTTAATTGTGTTTTTTTTGTTTGTTTGTTTCATTTCGGGTTTTTTTTAACATACAGAAGAGGTAATATAGAAGAGTTTAACGTGTGAACAAGTTCATGGAAAGGAAATGCATTGAGATTTAGTGAGGAGGCTTGAATGACAACAGCAGTTGTAGATCCTGAGCACAGTGCTTGTTTGTGCTGGATGCTTATTGGGATGCCCTTTCTGATTCCCTGCATATTTACTTGGGATAGGAGTCATCTTCCTGCAGTCTGTTAAAAAGAGATGGGAAGGAGGAGAAATTTCTAAGGCTCCTCCTGTATCTGCCGGGGTTTTCAGAGCTATTGCAGTGCTGCTGGTGAGCAGACTAGTTTTGTCTGGCACCATCCTAATCAGTGCTTGGTTGCCCTCCTAGGCAAGGCGGAGTCCGAGAGGATACAGGCAGTGCAGCTGCCTGGCTTTGGTGTTGCATGATCTTGTCTCACCAAAATCCTTGACATCCCACGGAGAGGTGGATGTTCGGAGGTGGCAGAAGACATCTTAATTTCCACTGTATTTTTTTACTGTAAATCTTTTGTTTTCAGGATGTGGGTTACCTGAACATTCAGCGGAAGGCCTTACTGTTTCTGACCAAACCAGATCGACAGCAGTTTCTAAAAACATACCTCTGCGAAAACCAACTCAATTACTGGAGGCATTTATTTTATTGTAGCTCTTATTATATGAAGTGATTCTTTCTGTGGTGAGTCCCACTACAGGGGCTGAAATCAAACCTGGCTCTGCTCTCCCATTGCCCTGGCCGTACATGCTTCGGTGTCTGGCTGCTTTGCTCCTTTGGAGAGGGACAAAGGAGTCTGAGCACCCAGCTCAGGCCTGGGAAGACGATCGAGCTGGGGACTCTGCATCTGGCTTCCTATAAACAATTCCACAGAGTTATGAGCATGGCCAAATATATGGGATATGCTGTGCTTCAATGCAAATGCCTTGATAACCAGCAAAAGGCTTTGCGAGAAGCACGGCAGGGAAAATTGTGACTGTAAACGTCACTGAATAATCTAAAGTGCAGGCTGTATGGTGACTTGCCTGGAAAAATCCAGCCAGGTAAAAGAGAGTTGTGAGTCAATATTGCCTTAGACTAATTAAACCCGGAGTTATTGGTTTGTTCCTGATCTGTGCACCTTGGTGGTTAGTGTAACTGCTGTAATATTTGGCTTGCTCCACCAATGTAAATGACAGCTGGGACTGGGTACAGTTATGAAGCTCTGTTATGAGAGAATTGGACTTTGGGATGAAGTGCAATCCTGGGAATTTTGTTGCAGAGAGATCTAAACCTGCATCCCTCATTGGGATCTGGGGGCTGTTGGATAGGTAAGGTTTTTGTTTTTGTTTATTTTTGAAGGGCAGGGGGAAAGGAGCTTGTCAAACAAAATTTTAATAGCAATGTTTCACCTGCGATGAAGCTAGCCGGGCCAAGGGGAACCAAAGGAGAGGCAGAGACCTCTGGCATCAGGAGCCTCACTGGAGGTATTGGGGTGCAAGCTCAAATCCCTGGCCTGAAGTGAGTGTGCTGGGATTCCTGATGCCCCTGATGAATGCCATAACCCAAGAGCTCTTCTCAAGGCCTGTGGCTCTTGAATCCAGCTTTGGAGATGGGGCAAGGAGGAAAAAAAATTGTTTTCCTTGTAATTCAGACATGTACATGAAGCAAAGAAGGACTAGCTCACTTGTTGATGAGTCAGTGATTCAGATGGTGATGTAGAGACCAGCCTGTCTTCTATTGTATTTTTGGAACTGCAGTTAATGCTGTTGAGTTTGTGTGGACACCTTGTTGTGGGGTGTCCCTGTGGCCCTCCCAGAGCAGTGGGTGGCTTCTGTGCTCACAGCTGGAGCTGGGAGGAGTGTTTTTACTGTTGTGGAATACTTCATGATATTCTGCTTGAGTTTACCTACAGCTAAATTATTAGTTGCTGTTTTAATTTCCTTTCTAATAAAAGAAGAGCAAACATCTCATTTTCCTTAGACTGGCTTTAGATAAAGAGTGGGCAGCTTCATTTGTTAAGACTGTTCTGGCTACAATATGAGAAATAGCATTAAAATGCTGGAATGCAGCATAGTTAGAGGCTGTTCAAGTCTTCTCTATGGAGTGAGCCAAACATGGGTTAGCTGGCATTCTCCATCCCTATGGTGTCACAAACCCGCTTTGCTTTCAGGAGAGGATCCAGGAGCACCGTAGCAGATGGCAGCAACTGCTGCTGCTGCGGCTTTTGTGATCCCAGCTGGCTGTGGAAGGGCTAGGGTCCAGGTGGGAGAGTCCTTTGGGATTTGCAGACAACGGCATAGGAGATCTGTTAAGAGTTTTGGTGTTCTCTGGGTTGGAGCTGTCCTACAGATGCCAGCTGTGTCCATTTATTAAGATTGTTTTGTTTGGAAATTTTCTTGGTATAACACTTGTTTTCTGTTACAAGACCGTATCTGTCTGTCTGGCCCCTACCTGTTGGGGCTTTGTATTTGTCATATAGCTGCTCCTGTCCTGCTGTAGCCTTTCATGTCAGGTGAGTGCCCTTGTTGCAATGCCCTTTCCACTTCTATTTCTTTAGATATCTTTGATTTATTTTGTTTAGCATGATAACCTCAGTCAATAAAGTGTGGTTTTGTTTTTTTTTTTTTTTCTTTTCATGAGTAATTTTCCACTAAACTGCATCTCTTGGAAGGTTTTTTTTTTGTGTGCCTTGAGAATGCAGGTTGTTTGTGCTGTGTTGGCACCAAGATGCCTGGTCAGAGCTGGAGTCCCGCTGTGCTGGTTGCTCCACAGGCACCGACTATCCAGATGGTCCCTGCCCCACGGATGGCAGTCCCGCGGTAGGTGCGACTGTGGGCGTTGCATCAGAGCGGTGAGGCGATGGCTTGCGCAAAAGGTGGCTGACAGTTTTTTGAATATACTCCTTTAATTCGAATATGCTCCTAATTTAATCAGAAGCTGGTAACAAACTGTGTGTGTTGATTCCCAAGTGTATTTTAGGGGGTTTAAAATACGGATTCTCAGCTTACTCTTTTGGGTGATTCATAGAGAGGCCGAGTTCCCTGTTCCCTGGTGGTTCCTGATCACAATGTTGCAGAAAAAAATTTAAATCCCAAGAACTGATGACCCGATTGGAGTTTAAAAATCCCGACTTTTTTTTTTCTTTTAAAAAAAAAAAAAAAAAAAAAGCAGTATCTGCCATGGTTAGTAGCATGGCCCCACGAGCAGTTGTATCCCTTCAACTGCTGGAAGGAGCAGGGAAGCAGGAACAAGCCTCTGGGACCACAAGCAGACCACTGTGGCCATGAGGGTACATTGTATATCTGTGCGTTCCTTGTTTTCTAGTAGATTAGTTGGGTATGAGAGGGAGCAGTGCCCATGACCTGCTGACAAAGGAAGCTCAGCCCGGCCAGGAAAGGGCTGTGAGCCATCTAGATGAAGGCAGCTCAACCTGCAGGGAGAGCCTAATTTTGGGGAATCCCTGAGGGCCCCAAGGCGTGCATCTCTGGGCCTCTGCCATGGCTCCAACAGGGGGGTGATCGGTGATGGTTCTTAGGCCGATCAGGGTTTCTAAAGGAGGAATTGGCATTTCTTTGTTAGACACTTGTAATGTCAGATGGAGGAAAAGGAGGAAATCTCTTCTGGTGCACACCTGGGCACTGGGTGCTGGTGGATGAGAGGTGTGCGCTGCTTCCCATCTCTAATTCACCGCTGCAGCCAAGGTCAACGGGATATATCTCGCTATAAAGCAGCAAACCAAAGAGAAGGATTCCTTTCTTGTTGCTGGGACTTGCTCTGTCCCCATTTCTGTTTCACAGGGTTCCTTCTGTTGTTGAAGTTTAAAATAAAACAGTGCTGGAGCCATGAAGCCTGAGTGAGGTTTGCAGCTGCCCCTTTCCGTGGCGCTCAGCACGCGGCAACGGTACAAGGGGCAAAACGTCGGGTGTAATGAAATGGAGGGCTTGCTAGCCTCGCCTTGCTGGAAGGTGCCCTGGTAAGGGACAGCTGCCGGTTTTGGTCCCTTGCCACAATAAAGCACTGAGGTAGAGGGAGCTTTTCTGTGGGTCTCTGGAAGCAGAGCCCACCGGGCCAGGGGTGTTCCTGCAGCTGGAGTCACTGCTCCGAGCGCGGAGTCGGGATGTAGGAGCTGTAGGAGTTGTATTGTGCCATGCCCAGGGGAATTTTCCAGTGCTCTGAGCGACCTCCAGTCCTGAAGTCCACATCTCGGTGACATTCCCTGCTGCGAGTTCCCGACTCACTGTCAACCCATCTGAGCTGCCGGGATACAGGTGAGATCCCTGTGCAAGTCCTGCTCCCCGCCAGGTTCACGAGCAGGCTCTGTTAGTCACCCAGCACGTCGAGCAGAGTGGCACAGGGAGCTGACCTGATTGCTTTGACATGCAGAAGGATGCTTTTGGCTTTAGATACGACATTTTTTCTTAATCCATATTCGTAAAAGGGTTTCCTTTACTGAGCTGTCAGCTGTGCGTAACTGACCTTGATTATATCTTGCAAAGGAGTTTAATTCCCCAAATGATGCCATTAAAGGCCTCTCATACATGCAAGGTTTGCTTGGCCAAGTCTTGACCTGCTGTTTTTAACTCCTCCCTGTGCCTTCAGAGAGAACATCTTGATAAACAGAGCCTCTCTTATGCCTACGTGTCTGCACCGTGAACCCTTTCCCCTATATTTTCTGAAAGCAAAGAGTGAAAAGCACTAGAAGATGAGATCCGGGCATGCTGGCAGCTCTGTATTTAAAAGGAAAAAAGGTTAGGAACTGAACATTTAAGGACCAAACATTCAGCTGGACTTCTGCTGATTTCAGCAGGATTAGGGAGGGTGACTGCTGAGGGTGGAAGTCACCACTGCTCCAAGCAGGGTAGGACAGGCTGGCTGTAAGAGGCATGGCACCTCGGGAGCAGGACAGCTGGGGTCGGCCTGGAAAGGTGTTCGCACCGGGGCTTGCAGGGTGACGGGAGGACAGGCAGCGGGATGGCAGATCCTGGGGTCTGCTGGTGTGAGCTGGCAGGGCTTAGTCGGCGAGGCTGCGGTGGGCACAGTGTGGAGGAAGCAGTCTGGCTGGAGGGCGGCAGCTGGCAGAGCTTGAGTGGTTCATGGGGCCATCAGTCTAGGGCTGCCTCCTTCATTAGTAACACCCACTTCTCCAGCGCTTTCTGAGCAAGGCCCAAACCTCCTTGAGCACTAAACTCCATGTCTTTCATGTTCAGGTCCTGCGTCCTACAGAGGCGTGGGGGCAAATGGAGGAGGTGTTGCTTGAGAGCCGGGGTGGCTCTCGGAGCTGCTCTGCGTTACCCTGGCTTTGGCCTTGTTTGCAGGACCATATTCCCCTAGGTGTTCCAGCTTTAAGGGCATTTCATGTGGAATCCCACCCTGAAAGTCAGAGCACCCTGACTGGCATTCTCCCAGCCTATGGGCACTGGGAGAAGTAATTTCTGTTGAGAGTGCGAGGTTGCTTGAGGTGCCCAGAACCATTACTGTTTAGCAGCAGCATGTGTTTTGGTGTTCTCTTCAATGTCTTCCTCGTAGAGAATAATAGTTCACACATCAGCAAGGTAGCTGCCAGGAGCAGTGGGAGACACGGAGGGAGGACAACGTGCTTCCAACAGGAGACATTCAGCAAGGCGGGGACAGTCTGCTGGCAACCTGTGTCGGAAGCTGATCATCGCAAATAGGAAGCCAAGGCACTTAAAAAAATCCTCTCCTTTCATAGTGACTCAAATTTGTAACCTGCAGTTGCTGTGTAGGGTTGGAACAAAGCTCTGTCTAGCCCAGTTTTCTAGCTCCAAAATGCCAAGGAAACGACATGAGCTGCATGGGAGAGTGGGCCGGAGAGCCGAGAGCTGGCTCAGGTACATCTGTTGAGGATGCAGGCACCGTGGGAAGTGCGTTGCCTTGGAAGGGTGAGGGTGAGTCCTGCAGGATAATCCTGTTCTGTCTGAGCTGCTAAAACTGAGCCACAGGGAACCACTCTCACAGTAGCGGGTGTACCTGCTGATTCTGAGGTGATGTGTAACAGCTTTAACGCACAACGAGTTCATTAGCACCTACAGGGTGACCTTGCCGTATCTCCGAAACAGGTCTGAGGGGTCTGTATTCTACAGAAGGGATGCTCTCAGTGGGAGGGGGAGAGCTGGGCAGTGTCAGTGCTGGCAGGGACAGGTACACGTGGAAGGGCAGCAGTGCTAGGGGTGCTTGGATTTCTTGCTCTGATAATCCTTGACTCCTCAGGCTTCTCTGAGCTACTGCTGTGCAGTAGCCAGGCAGCCCTGGGAGCTTCTCCAGGGCTAGAGTCTGTCCTCTGCAGCCTGCTTACCTGACAGGTCTCACCTCCCATCTTGTGTTTGCAAAAATTACGCTCCTAACTTATGTGGGTTCCTATTTATTTTCTTTCCCTAATCGTGCCCCTGATGTGCAACCTACATGACAGCTTTCTTTTGATTAATTGCACTGAAATGAGTGCCAGTAACGTGTCATGAGCAGTACAGACTCAGTCAGTCGGAGGGCAGAGCTGATTGCATTGCTATGCAAATAGCATTCCTGGTCACATTTGGTGCCAGGTGATCGTTGACTTTGGCATTGACGGATCGTTATAGTCATTTGGGACAGCTGTGTCACGTGAAATTTGTGAAATCCCCATAAATGAAAGAACAATACTATAAAAGCACTGACTGTGAGATTTGGTTGCCTTTATTAAGGTGTCTTTCATCTAAATGATGCTTGATTCCTGTAGTTAATTCTCTGCTCATAGTTTTCCTACTTTGAAGTTTCTCAAAACCAAAACGTGCCTTTTTTTATTACCTGGCTTTTTGAAATAGCTGGTGACGCTCAGCAAGCAAAGGTGCAGTGATACTCTGTGAGACCTCTTGTGCCGTTAGAGGCTATTAGAGAAGTCAGAGGGCAGAGGAGGGTTCCTTACAGACATGAAGCAAGCAGGGCATCTCGTGCCCACTGCACTGCAGGTCTCATCACTCTGGTCTATGGCTGAAATTCGAAGTTTTCTCTAACTGGTCCTCTGTTCAACAGGTGAAGCAGATCATGGAAGAGGCGGTGACGAGGAAGTTTGTGCATGAGGACAGCAGCCACATTATCTCCTTCTGTGGTGAGTGTCTGGTGGTGGGATGTTGACATGAACGGGGGCTGGAGCACCCTCTTCATGTTGGGCTTTCCCTGCCTGGAGCTGGGGCTGTGGTACACATGTTTTGTGGGGGCATGCTCCAGATCTGGGATGCACTGGCTTGCTAGTTCTACACTGGGTAGGGTGCTGAGACCTGGCCTCAAACTCATGACATGTTCCACCAGAAGCAAGGCTGTTCTCTCCGGCTCTGCACTACTTTTGAGATAGAATTGCTCCTCCTCTCCTGCTCCACAGTCCTTGCCCAGAGTCCCCCTGGCATGTATCGCAGACAATGCCCTGCTGTATTGTGCCTCCGACAGGTATCGGGGTGGTTGAAGTTCTCCATGAGGACCAGGGCTTGTGAGTGTGAGGCTGCTCCTGTTTGTCTATAGAGGGCCTCATCCGCTCAGTCTTCCTGATCGGGTGGCCTGTAGCAGACCCCCACTATAATGTCACCTGTCCTTGTCCTCCCTTTAATCCTGACCCATAAGCTTTATGTCGGCTCCTCATCCATCCCCAGGTGCAGCTCCATGCACTCCAGCTGGTCATTGACAGAGAGGGTGACACCCCCTCCTTGTCTCCCCTGCTTATCCTTCCTAAAGAGCCTGTATCCTTCCATTCCAACGCTCCAGTCATAGGAGCCATCTCACCACATCTCCATGATGCCAATAAGATCATAGCCCTGCAGGCATGTGCACGTCTCTAACTCCTCTTGTTTATTCCCCCGCTATGTGTGTTAGCGTAGAGGCATTTAAGTTGGGCCCCCAATGAAGCTGACTTACTGGCCAGAGTGGCTGGAATTCTTTTGTGATGCTCTTCAGGTGCTCTTCTGCTGACCTGTGATCCTTCTCCAGACTCTGCGTATCTATTGCTGGCACTGGCATCACACTGGCAGTAGTGGGATGGATTGAGGTTCCCCCCCCCTCCGGCAACTTCAGTTGCAATGGACCATTCTGCCAGACTTCTGCCAGACACAGTGGTTCTCCCTCCAGGTGCTGCTCTCGGGGCAGCGTGGGTGCAAAAGCTGTCGCTGTTGGTCACCGACAACACTGGGCAAATGGTGGAGGCAGTTTACTGAAGGTGGCTTGCTGAGGGCTAGAGATTGCACTGTCTTACCCTGTTGTGCTTGCCCTCTCGCACGTGTGAGATGAGGCTCCAGCCACCAAAGTCTGTGGAATTGCCCTCTTTGGGATGCTCCATAAGTTTTGCAAAACAAAGTTCCTACACTGGACTTGTGATGGAAGTGGGTAGAGTTCCCTCTGCCCTCTTACTCCCAGGGCAGGATGTCTTGTCCTGGAGTGCAGCATCTGTCCCTGCTTGGAATGGGCTTTTGGGGAGTCCGGTGTGTGTGCCTGTGCCCCTGGCATGGGTAGAGGACCCATCTGCAAGGTGGGCGCTGCCCTTTCTCCTGGCTCAGTCTGATTCGCATGGCCATGCACCACTGCCAAGGAAGCCATGCCCCCCTTGCCGTTGAGCAGGGTGAGATGCTTGCCTGCTGCCCTCTCTGTTTCACCTATTTCTACTGAGAAGACAGACGGACAAGGCATCATCATAGCTGTGGTGGAAGAAGCTGCGCTCCCTCTCTGCCCACTCACCAATTTTACAGCCCATGTGCTGGGTCTCCCTGCTGCTGTGGTAGTGTCTATGGCAACACGCAGGGTGATGGCTGAGCAGGCAGGCTGCAGTGCCGGCGGCTGCAGAGCCGGAGTCTCGGCCCAGTTCCGCCATGTAGTGGAGGTGATGTCGTGGGCTCCCTTGGCCTAAGCCTTCCTAATGGCCACGGCCTTCCCGCTCGTCTCGGTCCTGGAGGTCTGTGGGGAATCCCTGGGGGCACCGCTGGGCAGAGCCTGGGCACTGCACCTGTGCCTGGGTGCTCCTGGAGCAGATCTCGGGCACTTCCTTGTCCATTGCTGCCATGCAGTGATGAACCCCTGAGACCAGGAGCCTTCCCAGGCTCTGCAAAGCACTTAGATGGCTGGTAGGCAGTGAGGACTCTGGCAGAAGCAATCTGTATTCTTTTCTGCAGGGCACTGAGTTGCTGACAGACCTTCCCTGCTTTCTGCGAAGAAGGAGTTTTAAGGGAGGGAGGCAGGCAGGCTGTCCCCTGCCAATGGTACGGCTGAAAGGGCCTTGGGAGAGACCACTACCAGCTGCTGGGAAAGCTACCTGCAAGTTTTATCTGTGGCTTGCTGCTTGCTGCCACCTCTCCTCCCCAGGGGACAGCTAGCCATCCCTGCGGTCCCTGCTCAAAGCCCAGCATACCTGGAAGGGAAAACATTGCTCCTGCAAACTGAGGAGCCTGGGCAAGCACAGCTGGGCTCTGCTGCTGCGGGGTGTCTGCTCAGCATTACTACTGCCAGGGATTCGAGATAGGGATGTGGACCTCACAGGATCCTTGGCCAAGCGAGTGTCTTTAAAGGGCAAAGTCATCCTGTGGCTCAGCCTTGGGACTGAAGCTGCCAGGAAGCCTCTCTGCTGCTCTACTCTGACACCATGAGCCCTAGCTTCCAGGTGAGGGAAGCCTCTGCCCGTTTGGAGCCTGATCTGCTTGCTGTGCCCGCCGCTCTCTGCAGAGATGTTTGCTGAGTTACAGTCAGCTGCACTTCCAGCATGCCCAGGCTGGGGCCATGTGGCTGCTGCTGAGAAAATGCTGCAGGCAGTGTGCGGAGGGGGAGCGGCGCTCCTGAATGTACAAATAGCTGAAGGGCAGCTTGCTAATTTGGAGGCTGGGAAGAAAATGACAGAAGTGATGACAACTAGGTTTCGAAGAAGTTGCTTTGAGAAGGCTCGTGCAGCACTGTCGCCACTGAGTAAGACTGTAGCATCCACAGACATAGGCACAAAAAAGAAAGAGAAGGGACCTGTGAGGTTTCCTTTTCTGCTTTGGAGAGCAAAGAGGCTTCTTTCTTCCTTTTCTCCTGGGCCCTCACGTAAAAGACATGCAGGTGCTTGTTTCAGGCCCGCGTGCCTTTGTATATTGACCGAATGGCATCGAAAGAGCAGAATAGACTTTAAGGTGTGACTCATTCTCTGCTTTTCTGTGCAGCACAAGGCTTCACAGCCTGGAATTATTTATAGCCTCCTGCGACATGGAGCTGAGGCATCTAGGCTCTAAGGGCTCGTTGGTTCCTTCTGGCTTCTTAATGATGCCGCTGCACTTTCACTGGTTTCTGGTGTCTACATCTTCTGGTCTGTCTGCTGTTGCTCTCCCATTTGAATGGTGTGTGCACCTTCCTCAGTGCTCTGCTCTCCGTGTGAGCCGGGTGAGCTTATAAATAACCTCTTTCCCTGTCAAGCAGAGCATGCGGCAAGCCTGGCTCTGGCTAGGCAGAGCTGCCCTTTTCTCTGGGGAGAGCCACCTTCCTCACAGAGCCCTCCTCGTCAAGCCGTCCTCATCCTCTGCGTAACCAGTGTACCGCAAACCCCTTCTGATGAAACCAGTGGTCTGGCAGGAAAAGGCAGCTGCCCTGTTTTGCCCACGAGGGAAGGGTTTGAAGCAGACAAACAGGAGTTGGCATCTGTCACGTTCACGCTGCCCTGGGAGGCTGATGGAGAGCCAGCAGCAGGGCTGGGGGCCTGCGTGAGCCAAGGGGTTTGTTGTCCACATCAGTGCTGAGACTGCCTTCATGCTCAACCCCTGAGTGGTTTGAATCATGCCAGGCCAGAGCACTCTCAGAATCTCAAATATCTGTAGTCTTTTGCCGAGAAATAAAACTCCCACCTTGCCTGGCTGTAGCTGCACAGAGCCCCTGCACCATGCATCTCTGCTGCAGGGATGGGGAGTCTGTCCCTTCACAGTGTCTGTTGGCAGTGGTGACAGTAAGTTATGAACTGGGCTCAGAAAATCATGAGGTTAAAAAAGAAGCTACCACCACCCCTGGATTTAGCACGCACCCGGTGCACGTAGTTTATATGCTCAAGTTTCTGAGCCCTTGGGAGAGCACAGGGAGAGTTTTTCCTATGGAGACTGCATATTTGTGTGTAGTTTTGCCAGCAGGAGTAGTATTTTGGAGAGGTCCAGGCTACGGCGTTGCGGACAGATGCTGGTGACTGCTCCGTCTTGCTGGAGTGTGCTGGGAGGCTTTTGAGCCGCCTGGGTTTTCTCCCTTGTGCTGCTCCCTAGCTGGCAGGGAGGTAGGACACCCTGGCTGTGATGTGAGCAAAGCAATCTGGCCCTCTCCTGCGTGAGCATGAGGACTCTCGCTCGTCTGCTGGAAATTCGGAGTGGAACTGATGCCACGTTGAGCATCTGGTGCCCGGCAGAGGCTGTGTCTCGGGAGGGCTGTAGGGCGGCTGTGCAGGGAGGCAGCCCTGGCTGCTGGTTCCCCCGTGGTGCTGGGAGCCATGGCGGCCCCTCGGCAAGCCCCTGTGCTTGCCAAAGTGGGGTGCCTTGACACTGTATGGCACTCCGGGGGCTGGCGGTGCCCAGTTTGCTAAGGCATTTTGGTGGGCAGCAGGGGCAGGGAGACCTCATCTGCCTGCCCCAGGCTTGCTTGTAGGACTTTTCTCTCTGGCATACGAGGGTGGGTGCAAGTCACAGAGGGGCTTTTTGGGTTCATTGCCTTGCTGGCCTCTTGTTACCACATGCAACTGGCAGAAAACGGCCCTGATAAGTTGGTGATTGGCAGCATAACTGATTTGACAACTGACGGCTTGGCAAAGCTGGGGATGCCACAAATCCAGCGCTGCTCTTGCACTGTGTCCGGCACCTCCAGTGCTTGGCTGCACCAGGTGAGCATTGGAGCCTGGCCAGGCTGGCGCCTGCTGTGGAGGCTGAGGCCACCTCCGAAGACCTGGAGGTGGCTGCTCGAGAACAAGGAAATCCCAAAAGATACAAATTGGAGGAGGGGGTGGTGGTGCCCTGTCCTGTGCTGGCAGCAGACATGGGCTGAAGTCCAGCTCCATTGGTAGGGCACTGATGTTGGCAGTGTGGTCCCACAGAGACCTCGCCCTTTGTTCAGTCTTGGTGGAGATGAGGGACTTCTCCCCAGGTTTTGAAGATGCTGCTGTGATTTGCTTCTTCAGCTGTATGTCAGCATAACCTTACACTCCAAAAACAAAGCTGTGCGTTAGTGTTCATGTGGCTTTTTTGCTTGCAGTTCCCCTTCCAGCTGGCTCCTCCACTTGGCTGGGGTTATGACTGCTATTCCACCATGCTGAGGTTAGCAGCAGAGACCTGCCTGAGCTTTTGGGAGATGCCTGCTCCATGGCTGGGCACTCTAAAATGGGCATGTCCGGTTGCAGTCTCAGGCAGGTAGGGTTGTTTGTGTCTGTCACTTGTATTTCAGCCTTGGAGTGTAGAACAAATGAATGAAGGGACGTGGGGCGGGGTGATTTGAGTGTCTGTGAGGGAGGAGTGGGTCTTCTTGCATTTGGTCCTAAAGCCATGAAGCAGTCTGGTCTTATTTTGCAGCTGCAAATAGTCTTCTGGGACAGGTAGGAAGACCCATCCATGTCATGGGCCATGTTATTTGTAGCATGTCTGGGCTTCAGGAGGGTTTGTGCAGGGCTTTGTTTAAAAACGAGGTATCCATCCAGCAGCTCTGAATGGCTGGCTTTGGGTGAGCAGGACTTGGCTGGTCCAAATGTGTTGCTTTTCGGCTGTTAGCACAGGACATGTCTCGCAGCACCTGAGATGCTGCACGCCCGCCCTGCCCGCTCAGCGGTGAACTCGGGCATGGCACTAAGCAGGGCAGAGATAATGAGAGCATCTCTCAGCCCTGAGAGCTGATGTTGATGGGTCTGCACGAAATGTCTTTTTAAATGTCTCCATAGAGTTGTTCAGCTGTAGGAAAAAATGCCTTTCCACAGGAGAGGCGAATCAGCATCTGCTGGGCTGCTGCAGGGAAGGCTCAGTGTGGCTGGCTCTGCAGCATCGGGTTCCTGGGGAAGGAGGGGTGCCAGAAAGCTTGTTGTCAGACCCAGATCAATAGCCTGCAGAACTGTGGGTCTGTGTAATTTTCCAGTGCTTTGATCAGCCTGTTTAATAAGTCTGCGTTTGACACTAGACATCCATCCTGAGCCCTCCCAGGGGACTCTGGCAAACAGATTGCCAGTGGAGCCTGTACGTGTGCGCGTCTTTCTGTGGAGTCATCGCCGTCTCCCATCGCCGGCAGAGCCAGCTCCCGGCTTGCCGCGTGCCGGGTGGGCAGCCTGGCAGGAGAGGGCAGGTGGCCGGTGCTTTCTGGGCACTCGCTGTGGTTCGGTGAGTGCCTGAAGCTGCCTTTCGGCAGAGCCCGGTGCAGGGAGTTGGGTGAAGCCTTGCACGAGGACTTTACTGCCGAGTACCAGCTGCAAAGAGCCAACCGAGTCACCACTGAGCTGGGAGGGTCCCTGAAGCCAGACTGAGCTGCTGGCATTGCCTGTGGTTTATCCCCAGGTTCTCATTTAATTTTTTGGGGAAAATGTTTGTGTGAACACTGAGATTTTTTTTTGTGAAAAAACCCGCCCCATTTCCTCTGCTACTTTAGAAATCCTCAGTGTGCCTATCTGTCATTCCCAACCTTTCTTCTTGCTTGGACCATCCTAGTGCAGGGGGCTGGGGCCAAAACCTCCTGTTCCTGTCCCTCAGACTGGGCCAAAGGGAAAACTTGAGGGAGTTGTTTGGTTTGTCTATAATCCGCAAGAAACCTGCGAGGACAATGTCAGCCTGTTTGTCTGCATAGCGAGGCAATTATCCTACCTGGAGAAGATGCAGCGCATTTGCTTGTTAGTTGTTGCATGTCTGATGAAGACATTTTCTTGAAGGCCAGGTGGGGATGTTCTCTGCCTTAAAATATATTGTCTGAGAAGTTTTACATCCCATCTTTCCATCTAGCCCATTGATTAACAATGGTGGCTGGACTGATGAGAAACTGGAGAGAAAGGAGAGGGACTCGTGCGCTGAGCTTGCAGAAGGACCTCAAGTCTGGCACGCTGTTGGCAGTGCCCTCCCCAGTGACACTGCAAAAGCCTGCTCTCTGTCCCAGGCTCAGCTGGGGCTGCTGGCCCCATAGACAAACTGGTCACCTGAAGTGGTTTCAGACCCCTTTAGCCTGTGGAGCACAGCCGGATGCATCACTGTGCAGTGTCCAGTCACACTTAGCTTCAGGGTGTTAAACCACAGCTAAACTGTTTACTCCCAGAGGCTTAACCTGAGTGACTCTGTATGACCGGGCTCTTGGCAGCCGCTGGTCTGTGCGGTTACTGCTACACCATGAGCCGGTCGCTCCTCTGCTGGGAAAATCAGTGCTCTGGTAACAGCAGTTGTGCTGGTGCAAACCTGGAGGTAGGGTGCAACCCCCGTGCATGCTGAGATTTCCCAGTGTTAGCATCGATTTGTTTGCATTCAGGGTATCATGTAGCGGAGCCAGATCCTGGCGTTTTCGGAATAGAGGACTGTGATCACAGCGGTCCAAGCCCTTTCTCCTGCTCTGTTTTACGAATGAACAAAGGACTCTGAGAAATCCTAATCCAGGCTGCTAGCTTGGCACGTCAATGCAGGCTGCTCACTGTCGGTGGCATAGAGGTACCAGCTCTGTGGTCTGAAAGCTGCACGTTCCCATTTCCTCGCTGGTCTAGTAGCGTCTCTTTAGGCTGTTGGTTGGTCAGATAAGTGAGTCCAAGACAAGTTAGTCTGCCTGACTAGTCCCTCTCGGGTGATTTCAGGAGGACCCTGGATCTACTTTAACAGGCACAAGTTAACTGTCCATTGAAGTATGTGCATCTTCACACACCCACAGTTTGTGTTTACTTCCATCAAGCTAGTCCTTTTGTTCAGATTAGCCGAACTTCTAATAGACATCACCAACCTCAATTTTTCTGTTTCGCAAAGCTGAAATTCTCCCTCTGTGTAGTCAGCAGAACTGATGACTCTGCAGGCAGAAAAGCTGTACCGCTGTCTGCTCCTTTGGGTTAAAAGACATCTCAGTTCCCTAATCTCCTGTCTGCTTAGGCAGGAATAGAACTTGTTGCTGGTTTCCTCTTGGGAAACATTTCTGCGGTGGACTAAGGTCATGGATGCAGCAGGAGACTGCCTGTTGTGATGTGAGCTCCAAGTTCTCCTGCTGCTTCAGTAACAACTTTGCTTTGTTGCAGCTGCTGTGGAAGCCTGTGTGTTGTACGGCTTGAAGCGGAGGGCAGCAGGATTCCTACGCAGCAACAAGATAGCAGCTCTGTTTATGAAGGTGGGCAAGAGCTTTCCTCTGGCAGAGGAACTTTGCAAGAAGGTGCAAGACCTGGAACAGCTCATTGAGAATGCGTAAGGCACCAGCATTGCTGTTATCCCACAGGTCGCTCGTGTTCCGATGTGGGTCTGTAGTTTGGGTATGGCTGTGGATCGCCATGTCTGACTTGAGCCTCTGCAGGAGGAATTGCTCTTTCAGTGGAGCAGAGTCCTGTCTTGGGCTTTTGATATCTTGACTGAACTGGTTGCTTTTCTAGGAGACTGTGAGTTGTGGTTGTGGTTTAAGCTAAGATGGATAAGTTCGTACTTCCTCTGCCCCTTGTCTCATGCTTCAGGGACAGCTAAGCATGTTTGCTCCTGTCACAGTTTATGGACCAGTGCACTAAGCCAACTGGAACCAAATTTGGCCTGCCTCAATGTGCAGGGCTTGAACCTGCAGTAATTCAGCTTCTGTTTGAGAGTGGCTTACTCATCCTTGGACAAGAACAGGGGAGATGGATGGTGCAGCTACCTTGGGGTCAGGAATCTTTATGCTGTCCTAAGATAAGCCGCTTTGCTTGTGGACTGCTGTCCTCAGGCACCAGTGGAAAAGGTGTGTGGGTTGGAGGATTCTGCTGAGGCGGAAGCTTGCTGTAGGGTGCCTTTACAGCGGGAAATCTATTTACTGAAGTCAGTTTTCAAATGCAGATGTGGGCTTTCTGGCGTAGAAGTGGAATAGCGGAAGGGAGCAGTCTCCAGACCCCTGTCCCACGTAGTTCCCTGGGCATCCCCTGGCCACCACAGTCAGCACCACTGAAACCCCGGCCTTGTGCCCCACAAGGTGCTGTGAGTGCCCTGAGATCCAGCAGTGCTCAGTGATGAGCCAGTGACGTTGTTGTCTTTTGCCTTGTGCCTCTAAAGACGAAATCAAGTCCAGGGCATCCCAGAGAACGTGCGCAAGATGCCGAAGCTGCCCAACCTGTCTCCTCAAGCCATCAAGCACCTCTGGATCCGCACAGCCCTCTTTGAAAAGGTCTTGGATAAAATCGTGCATTACTTGGTAGAAAATAGCAGGTGAGTGCTGGCACAGGCCAAACATTTTCCCCTCCCAACTCACTACCAGCATCTGCCCCTTCTAATGGTCCGGGAGGTGTTGCTGGCTGATCTGTATCCAAATGGGCCAGAGAAGTCCTTGGCTGGGACAGGCCAGTTGTGTCGCTCTGTGCCCAGCATGGGGCACATGACTGATACCCTGCTGCTGGTGGCCACCATATGCTCCCTAAAATAAAGACAGGCCATGCTTACTCTGCTGACAGCTGGGTTTTCGGGGACCACATTGTCCTTATCTTCTGGAAGCTGCATGCTGACATGGCCTGTCCTGGGGAGGTGTCATCCCCAGTCCTGGGGATGTTTCGTTAGGGGATGGTGATGGTTGCAGTGTGCTGCAGGAGGGCATCTATTCCCCAGGGATTTCACAGCTAGCAGAAACAGCCTGTTAAAGGCTTTTTGCACTCTCAGCATCAAGGACTGATACAGGAGAAGGAAAGGTGTTACAGTGATTTAAAACCACTGTCTCTATAAATTTTTGCAGTTGCAGGGGGTTGAAATGCTACAGCATTCTGCTCTCTATTTCTTCTAGTAAGTACTACGAGAAAGAAGCTCTCCTGATGGATCCTGTGGATGGGCCAATTCTTGCATCTCTATTGGGTAACACCTTCCTCTTACCCTACTTTGACAGCTTGCTTTCCAAACCTGTGTTCCCAGTTCTGTGATCTGGGATGTGAAATGCAATTGTCTTCTAGTAAGAACTTCTGAAAACTTAATAGTCCTGGACAGGTAGCCCTGTGGAGTGTTTATAAAGGCCACATGATGCCCATCTGCTGAGCAGTGAATAGAGATGGAGAGCTGCAAGGCTGAGCTTGGGGTTTCCTTTCCTTACACAGGCTTCAGTAATAGACAGGCATAGACCAGGGCTGAGGCCAGGGCCTGGGAAGCAGTGCGGTGCTGGATGCGGGGCTCGGCATGCACGTGACCAGTCAGGCAGCGGATCATTGCTCACTGCCAGGGCCGGCTGACCCTTTGGAATTCTTCACTGCTGTTATACAATGCAGCAGCAATGTGTGCTAAGCCCAGTGCTCGTTGCATGCTGTCCTACCACACCTGCTCTGAGATGCTGGGCTCCGGAGATCCGAGAAGTGACCATAGTCATCGGAACAGCACCGATGACTTCCTTATGTTTGCGATTTTCTTCTCTGTGCAGTGGGGCCTTGTGCGCTGGAGTACACGAAGATGAAGACTGCTGACCACTTCTGGACAGACCCCTCAGCTGACGAGCTAGTTCAGAGGCACCGGATCCACAGCTCGCACTGTCGCCAGGACTCGCCCACCAAGCGCCCGGCGCTCTGCGTGAGTGGGGGGACGGCCAGGTTGGGAGGGACAGTCGCTGGCAGCGCTCCTTCTGGGGTTCAGGGGCAGCACTCGCCAGGGTTTGAGGCTCCGTCTGTTTGAAAAGGGCTGTGAAGCCTTCTGATGAGAAAAGGTAGAAAAGTGCAGTTACTTGAAGTCTTCAAGCCAGAAGTGCTGGGAACATGGACCGTGGAGACTGCAGGCGTGCTGGACCAGTGCGGCACTGCGTTATGGGATCTCTCCCCTTTGGGAACAACATGTATGAACGAAAAGCAAAGGCAACTGAAGTTTGCTCTGGTTATTGCAAACAAAGCACACTCCTGGGGCTTCTCTAAGTACAGAATCAAGCTTGGCCAGAGCCAGGAATCCTCTTAGAGGACACAAAGGGAAAGATTTCTAGTAGTGACTTTAAGTGTATAAGTAAGGAGGGAGTGAGCTTTCAGGAGAAGCGTTTTGAAAGCAAGAGGCATCTGTGCTGACCTCATGTTTGTAGATGGATCTCTTCCAGATTCAGAAAAGGCATTCGAGCGGCAGTATGGATGACCGGCCATCGCTGTCTGCCAGGGACTATGTGGAGTCACTGCACCAGAATTCCCGAGCCACGCTCCTCTATGGCAAGAACAATGTCCTGGTGCAGCCGGTAAGTACCTGCTGGGGCATCTGGGCTTTACAGTACTGCTGTACAGTACTGCTCCCTACCAGGGAATTCTGTCCCAAGTTGCTCTTTGATGGAGAAAAGCAAAGGCTCGTTCCTAATCTGGGAAGGCAGTGACTGGACTGTGTTTGTTGAGGTCCTGGTTATAAGGATCCGTCCAGTGGAAAGGAAGAGCTCTGCTTCTGTCTGAGTAGAAACAGGCTTCCCTCTTGACCAGAGGCCACAGAACCCTCCTTCTGACCCTTTCTGCTTACTGTAGTCACATAAATGAAGTACAAACGGCTTAGCTGAAGCTGTTCATTTTGCCTCAGCTGGGCAGCTGCTCTTGGCCCTTTTCCAAGCTGGTGAGGTGTCCTGTTGTCTCTGCTGGGAGGTTTTGCAGGGCTGCTGTGGGTTTCTCACTGTTGGTGAGTGGGTGGGCTCAGGGGCAGCAGGCAGGGCTGTGTTATGGTCCAGGACTGTGCTCCAGGGCATGGCTCAGCCTCAGGTAGCCTGAGGTGGTACTTCATGCTTCTGGCGTCTCTCAGCCTGCTCTCACCAGCTCATTCTCTCCCTGCGTTTCTCTTCTCAAGCGAGATGACATGGAGGCAATCCCGGGGTATCTGTCCCTTCACCAGACTGCCGACATCATGGCGCTGAAGTGGACTCCCAACCAGCTGATGAACGGCTCTGTGGGGGATCTGGACTACGAGAAGAGGTGACTGGCTCAGAGTGTGCCTTACACAGGGCAGAGGGGCGGCAAATGTTCCCCAGGTTCAGAGTTCTGATCTGGTATCCAGGGCTATCAGTGAGTTTTCCCGCTGACTGCAGAGCAAAACAATCATTCTTGAGTCTGTAACAGGGGAAGGGACGGGGAGGGAGGCCTGAGGTGGTGGGAGAGGTGGTCTGCGGGGGATAGTGTAAGATGCTGTGCTATTGCCCGTCTCTGCTGGGAAGTGTTCAGCAAGGGAACTGGGGGTGCTTGCTCTGAAAGATGCAAAGTGGTTTCATTTGTTGCCATCAGGGATTTTCTTAGGAGAATGCCCTCTCTACACAGTACACAGTGCTTTCAGGTTTATTGTGGTTGTTTTAGTCTGGGGAACTGAGGAGCTCATAAACAGGGGAAGAGTATCTGCAGAGAGAGGGAACGTGAGCAGCTCCCAGATAATCATACCTCGATAACAGAGTGCGTGCCATTTTGCAGTGCCGTTTTGGTGCAGTCTGCAGCTGATCCTGTGTGCAGGTGTTCAAAGTCCCTTGGATTTAATGGAGTCCCTGGAGCTTGTTTCTCCAGGGGGCCTGAAGTCTGCTTAGTTTGCTTGGCAGGGTCTGTTGCCATGCCCTTTTGCCTGGGATTGCCTTATGGACTGCTGGCATTTCTCTTGATAGCTGCAAACCTTTTAACAAACTACAGGATCATGCCAGGTCCCAATTTGCCTGAGAAACAAAACAAAGTGAACAAAATCCCTTTCCACCAGCAAATGCTTCAAGAAAGCTGGAGTGTTTAGGACACTGATTCTTTGACCTAGGGTAAAGATCTTCAGCAAAATTTGTTCTCAGTTTCATTTATTCTCAATTGTAGTTTTTTGGGTTTTGTTTACCTGTGTTCTTTTCATTTCCCCTTTCTTTCTGGCCCCTGGGCCATTCCGTTATGTATGCCTGGTACCCTCCCCCTAAAATGCTATTTTCACCTCTACGCTGCTTTTCTGAGTTCTTGACTTGGGCATCAGCCTAAGCTCTAAAACTTCCCAGTGTCAAGACGTGACCAAGGAAGAGAGGAGTCAGATGACAAAGTAAGTATGAATCTACAAGGAGTCACTCTTGCACTTGCACCCCTTCCCGTCCTTAACTGTCTTCATGACCCATTTTATAGCACCTTTATTTTAAGTGTTATTTTTGTGAAGTGGCAGATAATGCTGCTCAGAATCTGGAAATTTGCTTTGTTGCAAAGAAGTAGGATGTTATTAAATGCTGACACCCTCACAGAGCAGTGTTCTTGCTAGGCTCGCCGCAGAAATTAAACCCTGTGTGAGGCCATGTGTGTCCTGGTGAGATCCCCTTCCTCAGCTTCCTCCTGGCATCTATCTGGCCCTCTGCCCTGCCTGGTGACCAGCAGCTCTCCCAGAATTTTCTAGATTTGCTCAGTCACCTGGAGGTGCCTGTGCTGAGGGAGCGCAGTTCTTGAACAGAAGCAACTGGGACCAAATCTATTTTCAGCTTTGGAAAAAACCCACAGATTGCAAGGGTTTATTTTCCCCTCCCTTGGGGACAGAAGCTCACCAGAGCAGAAGACTGCACTGCGTGTTCCCTTGGGGCTCCGGGGCTACTCCTACCAGATTCATGGGGTTCTTCCAGCACCGCAGCAGGGCAAGGAGTCCTTTCTGGGGTGCCCAGAGGAGAATGCCCAGCTCTGCAGGGCTCCACGTCCCGCTCTGCAATTGCCAGGATCCATGGGCACGTTGTCCATGTGGGGGAATGATGTGAGGATAAAGAAACAGCCTGGGGCAGGTGGGACTGGACTTGCCCTGATTGAGCTGTAGCAGCAGGGACAGTTACTGGTGCTGGAGGGATGTTGTCACTGACGCAGGTTGGCTTCGTGGCAGTCGCACTGCTGCTGGCACCTCATCCTTTCTCTAGCTTCCCCTGGAGCCAGGATAGCTGGAGGCAGGATCTGGAGCTGATAAGAACAGAAGCAGAGCCTCATGCATCCCTGAAGCTCACGATTTCTTTTCTTTCTCTGTTCTAGCGTGTACTGGGACTATGCCATGACCATTCGCCTGGAGGAGATCGTCTATTTGCACTGTCACCAGCAAGGTAAGGCCAGAGTGGGGCGCTGCTGGAGGGTGTTATCACCCTGACACTTGCTTCATTAGATCTTTGGGGAGTGCCCACATGGGCACGTTTTGATTCAGCGCCAGGGCAGATGTCCAGAGCTCTGGGTGGTCACTACTATGTAAATGCTTTTGGGAAAACCTGTAAAGCAGCTCCTGGCTGTGGTGCTTGGCTGGGGAGCGCTCCCTTCAGAGCAATGCTCTGTGGTTTTCAAGAGTGTGATCTCCCAGGCAAGCCTTCTCCAGGGCCCCAAACTTATAATGGACTTAAGGAAGAATCCAAACACAGCAGAAATTCTTTGTTTTGCACACCAAAAAGACAATTCCCTGAGCTTTCTTGCCTGTCCTCTGCATTTTTGACTGGTAGTGTTTCCCTCATTCATGTGTGTGTCTTCTCTCTGCTGTCACTGTTGCTAATAGTAGACAGCGGTGGAACGGTTGTCTTGGTGAGCCAGGATGGGATCCAGAGGCCCCCGCTGAGGTTTCCCAGAGGAGGGCACTTACTGCAGTTCCTGTCCTGCCTGGAGAATGGCCTCCTGCCCCATGGGCAGCTGGATCCACCCCTCTGGTCGCAGCGGGGAAAGGTAGGCACCCTGAAACTGTGCTTATTCCTGAGCCCATGGCACTGCAGCTTTTTGCTGCTGTTCCTTTGTGGAGCGTCTCAGAGCAGATCTGATGGGGAGGACCCTCTGCCCAGCATTAGGGGCTGCTGCATTTTAAACAATCCCCCTCCCAAAACTAAGAAGGAAGGTGGGCTTGAGGTATGGCAGTTTGGTTTAGCTCATGGCCGTGGCCAGCTAAACAGACCCTTCTGGGCAAATCAGAAGGGAGGTGGTATGAGGGTGCTGGCCACGAGGCACAGTAGGTTTGACTTTCATGGACCTGGCCATGCTGCATGGAGTAGACATACCCTGTGCACAAACAGGGTTATATATTCACCATGTAGTTGAAAACTTGATCCAAAGGCTGCTCCACCACATGCAAACATCATCCAGGCTGACAAAGCATGTGCTCTTGTTGGGCAGGAGTTTGGCAAATGAGGCAGCGACCGTGCTGGCCTGAGTGGTCGAACATGGGATGGCTTGTGAAGGACAGGTTTTGTTCACCTAGGGGAAGGTGTTTCCCAAGCTGAGGAAGCGAAGTCCCCAGGGCTCCTCTGAGTCTGCATCCGACAAGGAAGATGATGAAGCCACAGATTACGTTTTCAGGATAATCTACCCAGGGACACAGTCTGAATTCGGTGAGTGCATTGGCAGAGAGTGTTTCAGGTGGGTTGTCACAGGGTGTAAGCAGCTGGGGATGCAGCACTGACAGGCACATAGCAATTTGTGCCAGGAAATGGTTCCAGAGAAATGGGCTTTGCTTGTAGCAGTACTGCCTCTTATTCAACATCATGTATGGGCTGGGTTTTTTTTTTGTTTTGTTTTGTTTTAACCTTTCACTTGCTACCGAGTCCTTTGTTTCTGCAGCTGCACAGCAGGCCATGACTGCCTTAATGGTTGGAAAAAAAATTCTTGCATGTGATTTCAGTAGTAAGGTTCACTTTGGTCGTATTCCTTGGGGGTCACTTTTCACCATCACAAGCCTCCAGGGCTGATTCCTCTCTTGCTATCAGCAGGCCAACTTGGCAAGTGCTGCATTAAATCCAGCTATGCTTCTTCAGCGTTGCTTCTGCAGCACAAAGAAGAGGTTACAGCATCCTTCTTCGTGTACTGCCAGGCTTGACCCATGTGTCTTCACTCCCTAGCTCACAGGGCTATGCAGAGGATGCTGCTGGATTCACTAAACCAGCAATCTCTCATAACGTCTTGCGAATGATGTGAACAATGTGCTTGGCTGAAACGACCGTACATTTGTCCTCACTCTTCTGTGGGATACTAAGAACAATTTTTTAACCTCTGGGAACATCCTAGATGACTTTATAAGGGGGAAAACCAAGAGTGCAATAGAAGACTTGTGGAGTGCTTTTTAAAAGCTATGAAATTTGATCAAAAACTTGTTCCTATATTTTTGAGGCTAGAAGGGGGCGATCTCTGACTCTGACTCTGACTCCTCCCTAACATCAGTTAAGATTGTACTTCTCCCTGCCTTTAGCTGACTAACACAGTTCAGTGAGTCAGATAAAAATCTGGCTGAGGCTAAAATAGCAGATAGAGATGCTCCTTTCTGTAGCTTCCTTTTGATCTACCCCTTAAAATTCCATGCTGGGGGCCAAATTTTCTGTGAAATGAATTGCTGCAATCTCCTCAGCTGGGATCATCAAAGTCTGTGTGGTTCCTATGGACCTTCCCAGAGGGGGGTGGAATGGCACCAGTTCTTTCTTCTCTACAGATTCTGCCTTTCTCCCCTTTCATTTGTGCCCTTGTCCTCTCTCTGTGTCTCTAGTTACCATTAATGGTAATTTTCATCCGTTCCTTGCGTCTGTGATCTCCATCACTGCTGTAAGAGGGAAGATCACAAGGACTCCGGCTGCAAGCAAGATGGTGGTGATCCCTAAATGGTTTCCGAGTCTCCCCATAGCATCCCGACCTCCCCTTGCTGCTCTGGGGGCCTCTCGGCATCAGTGTAATGCAGCTGTCATTTGTGTCTGGTACTACTGCTTGCCTGTGTTGTCACTTGATAATTCCTGCAGAGGAATTATCTCTGTCACTGCTATTATTACCCTGTCACTGCCGACTGTCACTGACCCATCAGCACCTGCTCAGTATGAGGGAAATAGGAATATTTCAACATTTTTCTTGTTAGTATCAGTTATTCAGTATCACAAGCAGGGAGAGTCAGTGAGACCAGGGGCGAGTGAGGAAGCCCTCTGTGAGCTGAAACCTGGAATTTCTACCATTTAATTTCCAAGGAGGAGCAAATAGGATTCTTCTTCATTAATCTTTTTCTGCATCCCACAGTTCACCTTCTTCGTGATGGCCTTTTCCTAGGGAGGCCCAAGACCAAAGAGCAGGGGCTATTCCAGGCAGGACAGCAGCCAAGCTGCTCAGCGTGGGGGCAGCTCGGCTCTCCGTGCTGCACGCTCCCCTTGCACTGGCTCTGTTCAGTTTGCAGGGCGATACCTGGGCAGGATCTGAGACCATTGCAGTAGCAGTTCTGAGTTGAAGCAGGGATTTAGCAAGTGACAACATGAAGAGCTTCTTGCTCCTGCTGTCCCTCTCAACCTCTTCATCAAAGTCTTTATCTCCTGTCTTGTGATTTGGATGCTCCCATCTTTCCCTGAATCTTGAATGGGATCCTAGTGTTTGAGAGATGGGGGCTTTCCTCTTCCAGTGATCCACTCTTCCTGGGGCAATGGTTGATTTCAATCATATTTTTTCTCATCTGTGTGACAGGCTGTTGCAGCCCCTTGTGACAAGTCTCTCTGGGTTGGGTGTTTGTTTTCTGCTTTGGTTGGCATTCAGCAGTTTAAGAGTAGCTTGCTGAAGGCACTGTACTTAATTAGCAGATGGTTCTCTCTCACTCTCATCAATGCTCTTTGTTTCCTTTCCTTTCTCCTGTGCTCACCAGTGCTGATGCTGTGATTACCTGGTGTGGGTCCTACCTGGTTGCTGGATTCTCCCTGTGAAGAGTGTGGGATGCTGGATTTGCTAATCAAAACTCTCCTCTCCGCTGACCTCCTGTGGCTCTCCTGACTCCTGGGCAGTGCCAGACAGTAGCTAATGCTCCTCTCTCTGCCCTTTTACAGTGCCCCAGGACCTGATGGACACACCAGGTGCTGGCCTGCCTCCCATGTGGCAGCCCAGCACCCGCAAGTCCTCCTGCTCCTCCTGCTCTCAGAGTGGCTCCTCTGACGGTGGGCCATCCAACGGCTGCAGCCACGAAAGGTATGATAGCTCTGCTGCTGCTTGCTTTGAGAAGTACAGATAAAATAAAACAAGGGTTACAGGTGAAAGCCCAGCTGGATGGCTGAACAAGAGCAATTATAGTGCAAATGGTATCTCCAATCTCATGTTCAGCTTGGTTGTCCAGGGACCATTTGCCGGGGCCAGTAGGACATGTCCAGGCTGATGTGAGGCTTGTCCCCTCATCTGGGATTTCTCAGCTCCTCTGTGGCCATGTGCTGGCAGCAAGAATTGCTGCTCCCAAGCTGAGCAGAGGTCCTGTGGTGCACCTCTGAAGGCAAAGCTGGAACAGTCAGATCAAAGCAGGGGCTGAGGGAATGCATGGGAGCATTTTCTCTCCTCACATCTGATATGTTTTTATTGGCAGAGCTCCACTGAAGCTCCTGTGTGACAATATGAAGTACCAAATCCTCTCCCGGGCCTTCTACGGCTGTGAGTACTTGTCACATCCATGATGCCTCGAGGTGTGTGATGGGCAAGGGATAAGGTCCTGGGCTCCCAGCTAGGAGTGGTGCTGAGGCAGCGGGGCAGTGGCCAAAGCTACTGGGACCAGTCTGTTGCATGCAGGGCCCTATGTATACATGCTCAGGATTGGGAGTCAGCATCTGAACTCTGACCTTCGAACTTCAGCTCAGCGAGCAGCAGTGCTGGTGGTACAAGATGTTGAGATACTGACCTGTCCCAGTAGACTCCCTGCTTTGCTGCTTCGGCTGGATGTGGCTTCAGAGGGTCTCCTTCAGGGACCAGATTCATCAGAGCTTTCTCCTGCACTTCATCCTCATGGCTCCCTGAGTTCCCTGACTGAATGTTTACTTCTGCCTGATGCAGGGCTGGCCTATTGCAGACACCTCTCCACGGTGCGAACCCACCTATCTGCGCTGGTTAACCACAACATCGTGTCTCCTGATGTGCCCTGCAATGCCAGCTCAGGACTGACTGTGGACATATGGCAGAGATACCTGCAGGACAGCACGGTAGGGCCAAGTCTCTTCGGACATGCCAGTTGTGGTGGGCTTGGGATGTCCAGGGCAGCATCACTTAAGCTGTCATAGCATGGTAAGGTAAAGGAAATTGAGAAGTTCCTCAAGAAGAGAAGTCACACAGCCTGGCCCAGGCTGCACGGAGCCCGGGGCTCCGAATCCTTGACACGTGGAAACCAGGGAACGAAGGCTGCTCTCCTTAGCACGCTTCTGTTTGGAGCCTCTCTGGAGCAGTGTCTGTCACCCTGAGTACTGTGGTCTTCAGGGGGGTCCCAGAATGCTGTTACAGCAGGATAGCTGGAGAGCTGTGACCAGTGTCACAGTCCTGCTGTGCTGCTGGGGCTCAGAGGCACAGCAGTGACCTTGAGTGACTCTGGGCCACTTTCTGGCTGTGGTGAGCCAGTGTTTCCCAAAATGCCTATCTGCGGGAGCCTCTGGCTGTGCTTAAGCCCAAGTGGAGATCTGAGAGAGCACCTGCAATGAATGGGCAGCGAGTTTGCGGGTGGGCAGCATCTGGGCAGCGCTCTGGGTGCCGAAAGGCAGCATGGCTGGGCTGGGGTTGCCCTTGCATCTGCCAGCTGATGGGCTGCAGTCCTGGCTGCGTCTGTGCTCTGACTCAGAGCTCTTCCCACAGAGTTATGAGGACCAGGAGCTGCTACGGCTGATCTACTATGGCGGGATCCAGCACGAGATCAGGAAGGCTGTCTGGCCCTTCCTTTTGGGCCATTATCAATTTGGGATGACGGAGGCAGAAAGGAAAGAGGTTGGTATGGGTGTGCTGCCAGCTCGGCAGCCTGGTGTATTGTATTGGTGTGCCCTGGCTATTTCACAGCTTGGAGCGTCTGTATGCCAGAGTCCACCCTGTGAACCCACTGGGCGTTGTGTCCCCTTTGTGTGGTGGCTGTAGATCGGAGGTGGGAGAAAGACTCAGATAAACAAGAGTTGATAGGACCAAGCTCGATGCTCCTCTGTGCAGCTGCTGGCTGCTGATGTTCAGTGCCCTGCGCACCTCTGGAAGGCAGGAAGGAGCTGGGTGATCATTTTTCCATCCTAATTTTTGTGAGGTTTTGTGGGTCAGGCTCTGGCTGTCACTGTGCCAGAGATGGGTGACTTTATGTCCCATCTAGCCATAGTTAATGCAAGCATGCACTTAACTTGTCTGTGCAGGGCTGTTTGGGGGATGGAGGAGGCACTGGTTTCTGGGTTGTTCCAGGGGCAGCCATTCAAACACCCTCTCTCTCTCAACACTGCAGGCTGATGACCAGATCCGCACCTGCTACGAGCACACCATGGCGGAATGGCTGGGCTGCGAGGCCATTGTCCGGCAGCGGGAGAAGGAGTCGCATGCAGCAGCTCTGGCCAAGTGCTCCTCTGGGGCCAGTCTGGATTCCCACATTCAGAGGATGATGCACAGGGACTCGACGATCAGCAATGAGGTGAGGGTGCGGGAGCTTTGGGAGGGCTGTGCCCACCCAGGCTCCCTGTTAGTCTGTGCTGCAGGGAGGGACAGAGACACAGTTTTGTTCACCCTCCTTCCCTGACCTCTGCCTGCCTCTGCGCCTCATTGCTCACTGTAATCCGTGCGAGTTAGAGTTGGAGCTTTCCTACCTCTTTTCTTTCGTCTGCTCTTCCAGAGTGTTTAGCAGTAGGAGTGGGCATCTCCTGCAGTATGACCCCAGTTCCCATACTGTGTTGTACTGCACCGACTGAGAGGTTTTGGTCTGCAGCTGGAGTGTTGTATTGGAGGTATAACAAATTTGCTTTAGTTCTTGCAGCTGCAGTATCCACAGCAGCACTGAACAGCTCTGCATCCGTGACCCGGGGTGGGGTGCTGGGCAGAGAGGGCCTGAAAGCCAGAGGCAGCAGGGAGAGGGCAGGGGGTCCTGGCAGAGGGCAGCGGGTCAGCCAGGAGCCCAGAACTCATTTGTGGAGCTGCGCGTCCAAATCCAGACACTTTTTCTTGCAAGTCCTGTGAAACATTCCTTGTGTGTATTTCTGGAGAACAAGAGATATCCATTACCCGTTTTGCACTCCTGATGCACATCGCAATTAGCTTCATGAAGTCAGTGTTGAAGTAGGGGGAGGGAGGAAGACCATATTTCTGGCCCTGAGGGTCTGTGAAACAGGTCAGAGAGCTTCTTGACTCCCTCCTTCCATCAGGTGCTCAGCACAGAGGAATTCCAGGCTGCTGCCTGTGGGCAGGAGGAGCGGCGTGGCTCTAGGACTGGCCGTGAAGGAGCCTGCAGGGCTCGGGGCAGCCTCGGTACACTGTGCCATAGTGGGGCAGAGTTGGGCCCCAGCACCCAGCTCCGTGGGACTAGCTTATAGCAGTGCAGTGAGGAGTTGGATCCACAGTCCATACCAAAGGGTGTGGAGGGAAAAGCCTGTTAGAGGAAAGGTAGTCCTGGGAACTGGGAGTGTTTCCTCTCCTTGGAGGAGAACAGCCCGGCACAGGAGAGCAAGCAGTGCTGGGTTATTTGACTTCGTGCTGCTGCAGCAGAGGTGAACGGAGGGCAAGCCAAAAAGGGCCCAGTGGGTGCAGCACTGGAGACTGCATCTGGTTTCCTCTGGGGAGTTTGCGTGGATGCTTTTGGAAAGAACTCAGGCCCAACCGTGCGGGCTGTGTGCGTGTGTACAGGGAGGGAGAGATGCAGAGGAGGCAAGTCCAAACCAGGGTCTGTATGCAAGAGCTGGATGACACAGCTCTCGCAGGGCATGAGCAGAGGGGGGCTGCATGGTTGGCGCTGCTGAAGCCCTGTGAATCATTCCCATCCCCACAGCATCTCTGCTGTGGCTCTTTTTTTGCACCCAGGTCTGCCTGTTCTGGGAACATGCACTGGGAGGGGAGCTGGCGGATTTAATACAAGCAAAGATTCACCCTTTTCCCATCTTAACCTGAAATTTCCTGTTATAAAATGCTCCCATGGTAATGGAAGAAAACTGTCGCCCTTCCTCTCTCTCCATCGGAGCCCTGCCCAGCAAACACCCACAATACTAGGGTGGGGACAACTCCTGCTGCCGTTCTGAAAGTGCTGTGTTTTCTTAAAACCCTATTGTTCATGCGTGATGTCATTGCAACGCTCTGTACCTCCCGCCTTGCGCGCGTGGTGAGCAGCTGCTGGTTCCTGCGCTACAGTAAGCGTGGCGCAGGGGTGTCTCGGGTAACAGGGAGGACTCGCGCTTAAGTGAAGGCTGGTGGCTCAGAGGGATCCACAAGGCAAAGCACTCAACTAGTCGCTGCAAAACCCAATGCTTCCTTCTGTGCTTCTAGCTGGAAGCCAGAAAAGGGTGCTGTTGACTTGTAGAGGGGCTGCCTCAACTGAGTCTGGCTTGAAACGTCAATATTTGTCCTTTAAGAAAAGGAAGAAACATTAATATGCTTGGAGGGATTGTTTTATAGCCTGTGACTTCATCGTTTATGTAAACTAAGACGGGGTGAGCTGCGTTGCTGCCAAATTAGGACAGAGATTTGTAGAAATTTGCGCTCCAGGGAGACAGCGTGACCTCTCTGAAGGCCAGAAGAAAGCAGTTCCTTTCAGACCCAAACATACAGTGCTTGAACAACTGGATTGGCCTGGGACTTTGTTTTTTGTCACCTTCTCCAGCAGTAAATGTCAGTGGCGGACTGAGGCAGGGTGCTGCACTGTGGGACAAATCTGCAGGGCAGAGTCGATGTGATGTGAACACCTTTCGTGGGTCAAATATGAGAATTTATTGGATGCATTTTCTGCTTGTTCTTTACGTGCAGATGTGCCCACCTCTGATAGCATGGCTTCAGCCTCCCACCGCTCCGGACACCATGCTTTTTGCCTTTTCACTGGTCTTTTCCCTCTCTCTTGCAGTCTTCACAGAGCTGCAGCTCTGGCCGACAGAATCATGCCCGGCTGCAGAGCGACTCCAGCTCCAGCACGCAGGTGAGCGGCAGCGCTTTGTCCCTTCTTGCTCATTCAGACACTGGCCTCCCAATAGCATATGCCTCTCTGCCCCAGCTTGAGCTGATTGCCAGAAATCATAATGGTTATTGACTAGCAAACAGAAGCAGTAGCTGGAGGAGGTAAATGACTCTCAGACCAGCCTCTGGAGGCACTGAAGTCAGAACTGCACACTGCTTGGCGGTGTTTAATATTCACCAGCCTGCTCTGCCCAGGCATGAAGGACCAACCCCCACATAGCCTTCACACTTGAGGGCCTTTGGCTGCCCCATATGTTAGTAACCATGTGTTTAACCAACCTGTTTAAATGACAGCCCAATATATTACGCTGGGTAAAGCAGAGTCTGTTGGAGCAAGAACTGTGGGCTTCGAGTTGTGCAAACAACTAAGCACTGCCCTGCCAAACCCAGGCAGGGGAACCTAAAGGCTGAGGACTGTGCCCAGAAATTCCTTCAAGAGTCTGGTTAAAACAGGACAGAGAGCGCTAGATGCTGAGGCTGCAGTTGTCTCACACTACAGCAAAGATGCAGAACCACAGCCAGGCACAGCACTAGTAAGTTAAAATGCCCTCAAGTCCTCTGAGCCTTCTTCCACTGGTTGCTTGTGTGAGTCCTGCCCTATATAGAGCAGACTTTCCTCCCTCCCCACTGCTGGGAACATGGGAACATGTTTGAAACAGTTTAACTGCTGAGTGCAGCTCTTGGGGACATAATACCCACGTTCCCAACAGTTTAGCAAGTGCAGGGGGGTTTGCTCGCTCTCACGTGGCTCTCTGCTCGCTCGTTGCAGGTGTTTGAATCTGTTGATGAAGTGGAACAGACTGAAGCAGATGCTCAGCTGGAAGATGGCAAACAAAGCAAGATCCCCAATGGGACGGTTCCCAATGGCACGTGTTCCCCTGATTCTGGCCACCCCTCTTCCCAGAACTTCTCCATCGCATCGGGATTCTCGGAGCGCAGCTTCAGCAATGAGGATAGTGCCCTGGAAACCAACAAATCCTCGGCCAGCTCTCAGGGAAAGGCTGGTGGGTCCGATGTGCCAGGCCCACAGGATACAGATGGTGCCCGGCAGGAGGAGAAGCTGCAGGACCAAGACAGCCTGGAAGGTGAATTTCCCACTGGTGGAAGCGTGGACTTCATTCACGAGGGTGAGAGCTCGGCAGGGGTCCTGCGTGATCGTGATGCTGTGGCCCTGACTGTGGTAGAGAGCTGGGCAGACAGCGAAGCTGAAAAGCAAAGCTTGGTGGAGAGTGAAGATAACCTCTCCGAGGAGCCGGAGATGGAGAGTTTGTACCCACAGCTGGATTCTCTGGCTGTAGCTGATCTGGCCAACGGTGAAACATCTGCTGTCTCCTCAACGGGTGTCACCTATTCTGTAAGTACGGACTTGTTCACTGAGTGAGTTTCTTCCTGGGTGTCCCACTACTTACCTGCATTTGCCCTGTGCTAATCCTGCAGCTGTGTGTACAGGGGCTCTCCGCCTTCTGCCCAAACTCTGCCCTGTTGCTCCATTGCCCTTGCAACTTTCTGTTTGGTTTTTATTTGAAGACAAATCAACTTTGCTTTTGTTTTGGGCAGCCAGAGCTACTGGACATGTACACAGTGAACCTCCACCGCATTGAGAAGGACGTGCAGCGGTGTGACCGCAACTACTGGTACTTCACCCCTGCCAACCTGGAGAAACTCCGCAACATCATGTGCAGGTGGGAGCTGTGGGGGTCAGGGTGGGGGCTGCCAGCCCTCCCTGTGATGGGAGCAGGCTCCTGACACCGGTGGCTGGTTTCCCTGAATTCACCTTGAGGCTGGAACATCAAATGTTGTTCTGGTTACTGAGTTTTGCCTCCTTGACTTCCTCCCCCAAATCCCCTCATCATCCCAGAACTGGGGCCACATCTCCAAGGACCTCACAGTTACCAGACCGAGGAGTCCAGCCGCTCTGCCTTGTGCTGCTCTGCCCCGTGACTGCCGTGTGTCTGGGTTGTTGGCCAAAGCAGAGGGCTCCCTGGGGCTGCCCATGCATGCTGCCTCGTGCTGTCAACCCAGTGCAGCCTACCTGCTCTCTGGAATCTGTTTTAATGAGGATCAGCCCGCAGAGCTGTAGTGCTAATGAGGAAGTGCCCGAAGCGACTGAGTGGTTAGTGCCTACCCAGGAACCCAGGAGACAGCAGTACCTGGGCACATTTCTGATTCTCTTTGCTTAGTCCCTGTGACTAAGAGGTTGCTGTGTGACATTCACCGACTCAAACCAGCTCCAGCTCAGCAGCTGCGGCTGCTTCAGGGGCAGCGAAGGCTAAAATATCATTACTCATCTTGCAAATATGAGGAGAAGCTGCTATTTCATTAGGGCTGTCGCTTTATCTGAGAGCCAGAGTTGGAGATCTCTGCTGAGATGAAATCTACAATACAGCAGATTTTGGAAAACTAATGGGCAGGATGGAAAAGATTGTTTCCTGTGCCAGCAGTGGATCTGAGTCCTTTCTGAATACATTTTGACTTGCTACCAAATATGGGAAGGTATCTCTGCAGGGCTGGTTGCTTCCTGGGACACTGGGTCCAGGGAGGCGAAGCAGGCAATATTGCGCAGAGAGAGCCAAGAGGATGAATCGAGGGGGAAGGGTGAGAATGAGAGATAAATTAACAAACTCTATCAGTCTCTGCCCTTTGACCAACCACCCCACCTTGCTGTGCTTTTTGATTTCACTTTTCCCTGCACTGATTTCTATGCAATGGCCGTGGCACAGTCCTGGATCAACACCCTGCCGTGGCCATGGCAGGGTGTTGATCCAGGGCTGTGCTGTGCACAACTTACCTGAAAGTCACCACAGGAACTTCATCATTTACAGGGCAGCTGTAGAGGAATGGCACACAGGCATAACAGAATAAACAGGTCTGATTTGCCCTGCCTGCTGCCGTGTGCTGGTGGCAGCATGTAGGAGTTGCCAGCGTCCCAGGAACGGAGGCAGGGCACAGGCAAGTGAGGTGGCAGGCTGTGGCACTCATGCGTGGCACGGGAAGGGCTCACGGGCCACCTTTCCTGCTCTCTCCCACAGCTACATCTGGCAGCACATTGAGATTGGCTACGTGCAGGGGATGTGTGACCTGCTAGCCCCTCTCCTGGTCATCCTGGATGATGGTGAGTGGGTGGCTCTGCTCCACTGTCCCCATTCCTTTGTGGGAGTGCGTGGGGGGATCTGCTGGGCTGGTGGTGGCCCTTTGCAGTGGGAGGGTCCCGTGCTCAGAGGTGTGGAGCAGCTGGTAGCAGGATCCCATCTGTCCTTGGTGCTGTCTGGCTCCCAGGAGCCCCACATGGGGACAGCGTGTACCTTTTGTAGTGTGAGGTGTGTTTCTGAGGCCAGTCCCTGCTGCGCAGCCCTGGCCATGTGTTTGTGGAGCAGGGAGGGATATTCCTGCTGCAAGTGGATGGTGGGGTGTAGTGGTGCGGGTGCAGATGCAGCAGTGACCGTGCAGCAGAGCAGTGACTGTCTCTCTTCCCTGTGCAGAGGCTCTGGCTTTCAGCTGTTTCACTGAGCTTATGAAGAGGATGAATCAGAACTTCCCCCACGGAGGAGCCATGGACACCCACTTTGCCAACATGAGATCTCTGATCCAGGTAGGGGGATCTTGGCACAGGGTCGGCAGCCCCTCAAACTAGAGGGGGAAAGCTGCTTTTGGGGCAGGGGTCTTGAAGAGGCTGAGAGGAGCTTTCAGTGGTGGGAAGCAGGAGGGAGGAGAGCAGGGGGGGGCTGTAAAGAGAGCCTGGGAGCAACACGTGCCAGGATTGCAAAGGAGGGAGAAGCTGGGTGGAACATGGTGCGGTAAGAGAGCAGTGGGAATGGAGGAAAGCAGGCGGAGGAACAGCTGGTGCCTCCAGTGTGGACTGATGAGTTTCTTTTTGCTTTTCTTGGCAGATTCTGGACTCCGAGCTCTTCGAGCTGATGCACCAGAATGGTGATTACACTCATTTCTACTTCTGCTACCGGTGGTTTCTCCTGGACTTCAAGAGAGGTGTGTGCTGGGAGGGAGACCAGCAAATGGGGAGAGAAGGCAAGGTCTGCCATGCTTCCACGCTTCTCAATACACCCTGCAACTTCAGTTGTCTGAACTTAGCTTTTTACCATGTGTTCCTGTTTTGCTTTTCCCTGATAGATTTATGGCTGACTTTTCTGTCTAGGTACAGAACCTGTTCTTCCAGAGCTGCTGGTGAACCTCCACTGGGTTTGTGTCCTTGAAGCCTGTGCTACCTGCTGCAGGCCAGAATATTTGTCTCTACAGATGACTGGCTTAGTGTTTCCAAATGGGACAGGTTCTTGTGGGAAGAAACCACCCAGCTTGTCTTCCCAGTGCTGCTGTGAACTCTGTGAATCAAGATGATTGTAAACTTGTGGCTGTTGTAGTAACTGCTGGGTTTTTTCCTCTGTTAACAGAGCTGGTGTATGATGACGTGTTCGCCGTCTGGGAGACCATCTGGGCAGCTGCACACGTTTCCTCTGCACACTATGTGCTCTTCATAGCCCTGGCTTTGGTGGAAATGTACCGGGACATAATCTTGGAGAACAACATGGATTTTACAGACATCATCAAGTTTTTCAACGGTACAGCTTGTGTTCTGTTGGGCCGAATTTGTGGCAGCACCTGTCTGTCTGACTACAGACAGTCATATCTGGGCTATACTGGGAAATGTTTAAAACAAACAGCGCAGTGTATGGTTGTGTGATGCTAATACTTGGAACACGATGGTAAAGAGACCCCTTGCCCCTGAACAGTCTGATGGTGCCTGAGGGAAGCCATCCTTGGCAGCAGCCCACCTTGCTGTGCATGAAGGGAGCTATGAGTGTAGGTTGTGCTTCCTGCTGGCTGTAATCATCCTGAGATGAGTTGGTTAATGATGGCTCTTCAGTGTCAGGTGTCTCTGCAAGGGATGGTGCCTGGGGACTTGTGCAGGAGTTCACAGCCTCAGCTCCCGCCTGGAGCTCGGCTGAGACGCAGAGAGCTGTAAGGCTGGGGGGACGCCTCGCGACGCTGGGCTGCTCAGGTCTAGCCTCTTTGTGGTTCCTTCTGTCTGTGTTCCAGAAATGGCTGAGCGGCACAACACCAAGCAGATCCTGAAGCTGGCTCGGGACCTTGTCTATAAAGTCCAGACTCTGATCGAGAACAAATGAAGGACATGGGGAAGACGAGGCATCCAGACAAAGAGCCAGGACTCCCCTTCAATGCTTCCTCCCTTTCTCCATTTTCTCGAAGTGCCACACCTGTGGAAATAAGGTAGTTGGACACATGCTGCTGTCTAAACTGGAAGTACCCTTAGCTCTCCAAGTGCTGTGTTAGGTCCAGGGGCCCTGGCTCAGATCTTCACAGCCTTCAGTGACTTAACCAAAGATCTGTACAATTGCATTTTATTGCTAAGGACTTGCTTTGGAAGCAGGACCCAGGCAGTCACTTCCTTGCCTTGCTGCAGCAGAAGGGCAGCACGTGTGGTTACCACCACAACTGCCGAGGCAGCTGCCAGCATCCCAGGTCAGAGCCTGGGGTCTGGGAGAGCAGAGCTGCCAGCCCTCCTCGGGGCCGACTGCCTTTGTTGCAAGGAATTAAAGCTGCTTCCTTGGACAGCCGTTACCCTGTGGCACGGGGAAGCCAGCCAGCCCTGCAAGCCTGGGCACGACAGGGATGCTGCCAGTACTCAGTTTCTTACTAATATTGCGAGGTTCTGCCAGTAAGAGAGAGGGACTTTGATCACAGAAACTCCTCTTCTTTTGATCTTGTTCCCTGATGCATAGCATCCGCTTTAGTATTTTTTTAGGGCTCTGTTTTCTCCCTGGGATTTTTATGTTGTTTGTTACTACAGTATCTGAGCACACAAGAGTTTCAGCTCTGGATGGATTTTCGGGAGAGCTCCAAATTCAGCACTGGGCTTTTCTTTCAAAATCCAGCCTCTGTAATGCTCTCTGAACACTGGAAAATCTGGTCCCAACCTCCTCTGGGAACTCTAGACTTGAGGTTTTCGTACCTGCCTTACTCTAGCTGCTTGTGTTAGGAGTCTGGTCTCCCTATCGTTCCTCTGCAACCCCTGTTAGGGGAGAGCTCCTCAGAAGGCAAGTCAGCTCCTGACTTCGGTGACTGTCCTGACTTTCCCTCTGAAGGTGCCTGTCTCTTCCTCTCTTAATTAAAAGACCAGCTGCTTGAAGCTAGACAGTGCAAACAATCCCCTTGGTGCCTGCAGGTTTTCTGTGCGCTTCTGGGGCTGGCTGCAAAGCCCCCTAAGTCCACTGAAAGTCTTCAGTTAGGTCTTGGTGGGCTTCTTTCACATGCCTGTGAAGAGGAAAATAGCCCAAGGTCCCTGAGCGGTCCTTGCTTTTGGAAGATGCGCTTCTGTGGCCGCTTTTCCTGCAGTGGCTCTCCAGCATTGCAGCCCCTGGAGCACACTGCATGAAGTGCCTCTCCAGCACTACCAGTGTGAGAACGGAGCTGCTGTGTCATGCTAAGGCTGCGCTATGGAGGGTTTGGATTAATTTTTCAACTCAGGTAAAAACAATAAAGGAAAAGGAGAGGAGTAGGTTGTTGGTAGGTCTAGTTCAGCCAGGGAGGGCTTTGTCATGGCCACAGAAGGCTGCCATGAATGTGTGCTTTCAGCAGCAGAGAAGACACTGGGTTGTAGCTCTCTATAAGGGTACTTTCTCACAAGTTTTGCTGCAAAAATTTGTGTTCCCCCTCCATGCAATGTGTGATGTGTGTGTGCTCTCCTCCTCCCCTCTGCAAGACAAGGCCCTGCTCCTCTCTTGCTGTTGGAGTGCTGCTCACCAGAAGGGAAAAGGGGCCCTTCCCTTCTTCTGTGGAACATCTGTCTGTGCTGTGTTTTGTATTTACTTGAGGCATGTGTCAGATGTTGCTTGCAGAAAAAAAGACAGACATAAATCTGCAGAAGAGAAAACTGCTGCTTCAGAAAAGTTCTGCAGAGTGTGGTGAAGCGATTTGCAGTTTCTGAGCAAATCGGCTAGTCTTTCAGCAGTACTGGGACACAGAGGCTGCAGCTAATAAAACCAGGGAGCAGTGGTAGGTACTGAACCCTGTGGGGAAGAGGATTGTGGCAGGGAGTGAGGGCAATGGGGGGGCCTTTCATTTCTCATAATCCCAACAAGCAAATGTGTACCAACAATCTAGGAAATTCTCTGAAGTAATTTTCTGCACTAAATCTCTAAAGAGTGCTTGGTCTGTTAGTTGCACAGAAAACAAAGGCATTTGAGCTTCAAATCTGCCAGTTCACGTGTGAATCTTTTGTCTTTCCACAAAGCAGAGCAGGAAGCTCGTGCCCTCCCTACCAGGCTGTTCCTGTTCCCTCCAGCTCCTAGGACAGGTAATAGTCTGCCTGCATCACCTTCTCCGAAGGAGAAGTCCTCCCCTTTCTGAGGGACAAGAACCAATAGGTCAACTTTAACACGGTCTTATCAAGCAACATCACTGACACTTTATCTTTCAAGCTTCTGTTTTTCTTTTCTTGGTTTTTTGAAACAAAAACAGCCAAGAAATTCTGCACAATATTTGCTGTCTGTATTAACTGAGAGTGTCTTTGGGCCGCTCAATAGCAGTGTTTTTTGAATAACTTCTGGGGGAAAAAAATATTTATTTATTGATTGTACATTACCGTGTGTCCTTGTATACTGAAGTATGTGAGTGTGCATTGTTATGCAAATGGAGATAACATCTTTTCAATGTTCTTTACAATATCTTGTAAATGTTTACCAGAAAATTGTGTCTATATATAATATATATATATATACAGTATAGAGAGAAAATATGTGAATTAAGTGGGTTATTTTTTGAGGGGGGGGGGGAGAAATCTTTTGCTTCTAAGAACTGTGTGGTTTCTATAGCATCTATTCCATGATGTGCCAATCTGTCACTGTCCCTGTACTGAGAGAGTTGTTCTGGTATGGCAACAGGAAGCTCAGAGCAGAACAACCATCATGACCTCAGCTTGGCTTGATTTTAGTTCTGACTTTAAAACTGGAAAAGAATAAAAAAAAGAGGAAAAAAATAATAAGAACAAGCTTTGTGCCAGCTATGGTGCTGAGTAGAGTCTGCAGGAGCAGACCTCTGCTTGAGCTGTGCAGGGTTTCGTGCCTGCCTTGGGTAAGAACAGTTGCAGAGTTGAGGCTTGGTGTGGGTTGCAAAGAAATTGGATAGTCCAAAGAATGTGGTATGTCATTTAAATTGGGACTAAAGTCATTCTCCTTTGCAGCTGATGGTACTGTTTTCTTAGGAAAGGAGTATTACATGACCTGTACGGAGTACTTGCGGAGATGATCCACTCTCCTAACTAGGGCGCATCCAGACTAGCTCTGCAGAAGCCAGTGCCCCAAGCACTGCTCTACTCTAATTCCTACAAAAGTCAGCGAAAACCATCTGCTCCTGAATACTCCCATGAGAACTTGCATCTGAACTTGGAGATCCAGCTTTGTGTTCCCATGCAGATCTGAGACGGAAGATATGAACGGTTTCCAGGCCCTGCACTGGTGGACGGCGCCATTCCCTGGCTGCCCGCCCTGCCAGACCGTCGCCGTGCTGCTGGCATGGGAACAGGCAGGACAGCAGCTGTGGAAGGTCAGAAATAGGCTGTGATAGTTCCTGTGCTCTGCCCTTCCACAGGCCCTGTCCACGTGTGGTCCCAGCTTGGCAGAAGTCGCAGTAGGTAGCAGCTGTGCAGCTGTGCTCCTCGCTGGCCCCTCCGGGACAGCCGCTGTCTGATGGGCAGGTTTATGTGCTTGTGCGGACCCATAGTGAAGCAACACCCGGAGTCTGGGGCTCGAGATCTATCTGATGGTTAAAAGCTACTAAAACTTAAGGAAGGGTTTTTGTCCAGCTCTTCATAGGCCTTCTCCTGCCTCAGCCTCTCCTGCCTTGCTCCGTCCCTGTGCTAGATTGCCCAGAGATAAAAGTGTTATTCTGGGCTTCCAACAGCATGAATCCTCGTGGCCCTGCAAGACAGCGCAGATCTCTCCCGGCTGTGCAGCCGGAGGATCGCCTGTTTACCATGGAGGGAGAAGCCCATTGCAGGGGAATGCTTGCCCATATACAGTAATCTTGTCTGGCTCCTTGGGGGAGAGGAATGTCTCATCCCAGCCGCTCCGTGCAGCTGAAATCCACCCCGTGCAATGGCACTACAAGCCAGGGACTATCTTTAGCCTGCTGTTGTTTGCTCTGTGGGACCAGAGACTCGAGCTGCTGTGCCTTCTGACTTGAGACTGCTGCATCCTTCCCGCTGGGCGCAGCGAGGTTTGCATCCCTCTTGCCCTCAGCCCGCGTCCTCTGCTCCGGGTTGCTCCAGAGCTAAGCCTGAGTGAAGGATGGACTCCGCAGGCTGAGCTGTTCAACTCGCCTTGCACCCCCGGGGAGGTGTGGGGTTTTCCCTTTGTCTTTTGTTAGAGCTGCTCAGCTCGCAGATAATCTCGGTATGTTTAAATACAGTGAATGTTTGTGTCCTGGCCCCGTGTTCCCCTGAGGCAGTTACTAATGGTTCCCTCTCTGCATTTGAGCTTTCTGCTAATGCAACCTACCAAATAACTCTCAGTACCCATCTCTTTTAGTGTTTACTCATGTAAACACTTTAGAAGTCGTCTTTGTTCCTAAATGTGAGATTTTTATAGGAGTTTTTCTCTTACTGTATTGAGTCTCTGAATTGCTTTGCTATTGACATTTTTCATGAAGACTGAGAGGTTTTTTGCATGGGAACTTCCTACTGCCACCCTGGTCAGCTCTCATCCAGCCTCTTACATTTTGAACATCCCTTAGCGTATCCAAATACACCTTTTCTTGGAACTAGAGCCAGCAGTAGAAATGCAGGTATCAGCAGCCATTGTCACTGAGAAGTAAAAAACAGATCAAGAGAAGTGACTGTTCTTGATGTGGTAGCTAAGAATCGCGGTTCTGATAGGAACCCATCCATGGCCAAGCTGAGCCCATCTCTAAATCCCACCCTGAAGACACAAGCCTTGTGGCAGGCTGGTGGTGAAGAGCAATTTATGGGATGAGATTCTTCTTGTTCTTTCTTCTTTATTTATTTGTTTACTTATTTTAACCTGGCTGGCTAGTTTTCCTGTCTTTCCCCATTTACTTGGAGTAGCTGGCTAATTCTCTGAACTGGGAGCCACTGTGGCAAAGAGTCCTCAAAATAGGTATGGGACCAGTTTTGTGATTCTCATCATGTAAGTTTGCTTTTAAAAATATCTTATACTATCTTAAATTGCTGCTCTCTGCTGTGGCATTGCTGTTCAGCTAGTGGTAGCCCATTCATCAGTGGGGCCAAAATGATTGTCATTTCATCAAAACCTCTGTCAAATATTGTTCACTCCATTTGGGAATTTCCCGTAGTTCCGAGCAGTTCTGCATTTTCTGCATTTTACTATTGTGTGAGCACAAATTGATAGTGAAAGAGCACAACTCACAGATGAAGTGACAATTTTCTAGCAATATGGAAGGGTTGTAACTCTGAGAAGCAGTTTTCAGAAATCCTTATAAAAGTTTTCAGATACCCTGAAGGAGATAAAATGCCACTTACTGTTGCCTACTATTGCAGGCACTCCAGTAATCTTCACTCAAGGTCATTATCCTCGTTGCCTGCCCTGAAGTAAATACATATTGCTGATTAAGGCACCTGAAGTCTTTGTGGTCCCCGGTCACACTCACCATGTTTATCTTTTATGGTGGCAGCATGGGCCAAAGTTAAGGCTGTTTTGGTGCCATAGCCATGCTTTTCTACAGCTTAGAGTGTTTGGATTTCTTCTAAACTTTGTCCGAATCCTGAATTTCCTGGAGAATGTACGTTGTTGGAATAGCCATAGCAGTCTTTTATTATGTGTCTAATTTTAGATTAGTGATAAGCATATTCAACCTTAAATTCCCATTCAGTAGTTTAATAACTTCCTTTTTTAAATTGATTTTGCACATGGAGACTGAGCAGGGAGCCCAAAGACGGAGCTGCAGGTGACCAGTCCACGGTCAGGGGTGATTGCTCCCGAGATGCTGGCACACGAAAGGTCTGTGTCCCCGTCGGCTCTGCCTGCGCCCGGGGATCCGGCTCCAGAGCAAGCGGGTTGTGTCCCAGCCTCTGCCCAGCTGGACGGGTCAGCTGAGTCTCTCGGGTCTCCAGGAGAAAGCCCCTGCTTTCCTCTGCCCAGCAAGAGCAGCCATCGCCCGAGCCCTCGGCAGTGGTGAGAGCCTCTGAGGAGCTCGGCACACGGCAGGGGATGGGCATTAAGTGCTGCTGAAGTGGGAGGTGGCTAGGAGGAAGGCCACTTTTCATCAGTTTTTTTGTAAGGGGTAAAAAGCACTATTTATCTTTTTTTATTTTTTTTTTTTTTTAAATCAATGCTACAATTTAAACTATGCACAAGATCTCAAAAAGTACATGGAAGTTTTAAGAATTGGTGTGGCTTCACTGCTAAGGAAAATAAAAAATTGAAAATCCTGATACTGGATACTGAGATACTAAAAATTTAATTTTCATGACTACGTAAGATCTACACAAATTCTCAGAAATTCAGTCTACTCTTGGAGAGTGGTTCCCAGGAGCCAGAGAAGGATAAAGCTGTTTTTCACGAACAGAATTAATGAAAACTTTTGTTGAAAATCCAACTCAGATGTAACCTTAGACACGTGATTGTCACTTCCCTAGTGCTGAGGTGTGTTCTGGAGAGCTTGGCAGGGTGAGCGGGTGACGCTGGGCTGTCACCCTGCTGCAACGGTCGTGGAGATGACGGGTACCATCCCAAGCGCTGTGAGACACCGGATTACCTCTCAACAGCAGGGTTATGAATGTATCTGATGTACTGGCATTAGACTTTTATGTTGCCCTACACTGAATTGCTGCTTTTATATGTTGGATGCCATTTTGGTCTCTGGGAGTTGCTCTATCCGAGCTTAATGAGCACTATAGCTTTTAATATATTTGTAGAAGTGCTGCTAATGTTCTTAGATTATTTGAATTCCACACTGTGGTATAATATCTGTTTTATATTATTTTATCCATGCTTTTGTTTTTTTTTATGTAAACTGTTCCTTATTGTTGTTCAGAAAGAAAAAGTAAAGCTCTATTCTCTATGGTTAATGTATTTTCAAATCAATAAAATCCTGGTTGTTCTTTACAGCTGCGCAGTTCCTGGTAAGACGGCAAACGTGGAGTACCCTGAAAAGGCAGTGCTGATGCCTTCAGAAATGCTGCTTCTGAGAGCACGGGGGGGTAACTCTGCTGCACCCAAAAATGCTTCCGTCTCTGGGGGAGCAGTGGGATGCTCAGGTGCCTCTATCCTTGTTTTGAGGACAGAATTCTGCTTCCTGCCTCAGAATACCTGCTCCTTGTTGCTAGAGAAACTTACTCATTTTTAATGAGTACTCAAAGCCACTGCAAAATAACTGGGCCTGTATTAACTTTGGTCTGGAAAAAGCTCCTCTCGTTGCTTAATGCATGTCCGTAAATGCTCACTGGTGCCATTAATGAAACTGTAATTCCAATGAAGTTGATCTGCACCGAGCTATTTTTGTGCTTTCTAAGCTGCTGACAAGGAATTTTTCAAAGTATCGGTGCCTGAGATCTTCTAGAGCAGAATCCCTCGCTTGCCCTCCTCCCACTTCTGCAGTGGGGAACACGCTCGCATTTTCTGAAAGTTACAGCTAGCCCTGCGCAGCACTGCGATTGCCGTTCGGTTTGTTTGGTGCTGTGTAGCAGCTTCTCTTGTTTCCTTGCAAGTGCTGGCGAGGGGAAGGCCCGAGATCTAACGGTGCCTCTTGGCTACAAGTGGATCGGGGAGCAGATCGTCCCGGGGCAGGCAGAGGCGTGCGCAGCCCCACGGGCAGCAGCTGCAGCTGGGGTGCAGGCAGCTCGGCTAGAGACCTGCCTGCATTTTGGCAGAGGTCCCTCAGCACCCGAGTCTTGGAGGGGAGAGAGGTGAGAAGGGCCCCAGGCTGCAGGCTGGCTTGTGTGGGGGAGTTCAGGCGTGGCTGTAGGGAGTGGGATGGGGAATGGCTCTGGGGATGCTTTGAGAAGCCTGGCTGCCTGCTGCACTTCGGCAGAGCTCCAGGTTTCTGGCCGCGTGAGCGATTCCAGGTTCCAGGTTGCCCGCGGTCAGGAGGGTCGTGTGTGTCCTGCCCAGGCGTATCCTCTCCAAAATAACTTCACGGAGAGCGCCATGGCTGCCGGGCTGCGCAGAGGTCTGCAGGAGCCACGCATGAGCAGGGTGAGACGCTGCTCTGCGTCCCGTTAGTGGCAGCCTCCGGCGGGGCAGATGCTCTGGGGCAGAGCTGCTGCTCCTTCACCCCCAGGGGAACGGAGGGAGGCTCCTGGCTCTGCTTCCAGCCCCCTGGTTATCCGGGTGTGACCAGCTGCACCATGGTCATCTGGGCTCCTCTCCCAGCACGCAGGGCTCCAGTCTGCTCCACTTGCTCGCCAGCCAAGTGACTCGTCTGGGGCACGGGCCAAGTTTTACCAGGACCCTGAGAATCACAGCATGTGGGACGGGAGAGCTGAAACTAGCTAGGCCCAAGGTGGGGGGCAGGAGCGCCGTGCTAATGAATCGGAGGGGTTGGAGAAGTGCTGGGACAGGCCCACGTGGCGGCACTGGGCCAGCACACACACGGCCACAGCCCTCAGCTGGGGACCTGGGGCACGGACGGGCGGCAGCCTGGCTGGCTGGGGGTGGACAGGGGTTGCGGCGGGCAGGGGAAGCTGGGGTTGCAACGGGGCTGGGGAGACACCACCCAGCGCTGGGAAACTGCAGCCCTCTGCATCCCACCGCCGTGAGCTCGCCATGGGTGGTTCTTCCCCGTGATCATCTTTTCTAAAACTCAGACCCCACGGCAGCTCCACACGCACCCAGTCCTGTTCCTGGATCCAGTCCTTCCCTCTGCGGGAGGTGGAGAACAGCTTTGTTCTGCAGAGCCGAGGGCTGGGTCCCGGGTCCTGGCAGCATGGAGGCAGCCAGGTGAGGAGCGCTCACCACAGGATTCCCAGCAGCCAGAGGGATGATAGAACTATGTTTTTGAGGAGATTAGTATTTTCACATTCTTCCAGAGCCCTCCTTGGCTCTTTTCAAGTCCCTCCTCTCCAAGGGATCCTGCTGTTACCTCTTCTCCCTTTTGCACCTCTCCCTTCTTGCCCTGTTGCTTGTTTTGATCTGTGTCATGGTCCTCGCTTTCCCCGATCACGTCTCTTGGCCTTCTCCGTCCAGCCAGCCCGCAGCCTTGCTGCCTGGCCCGGTCCCTCCCCGGGCAGATGCCGTGTGCAGCCAGGCAGTGGCACCTTGCCTCTGCTGCCTGCTGCTCTCAGCCTGCTGATACTGTCACCTCCGTCCTTCCTCTTGCTGGTAACCCCCCCGCAGCGTGGAAAATTTAAACTGATGACTGTGAAGCTGAAATAGAGCACCTAAAGAGGAGAAGAAAGGCTGCCAATCGCTAGGGCACAGCTGGGCCAGATCCTCGGCTGCTGCATGAAGGGAGTGAATTGCACCAACGTACTGCCGATGGGAAGATGGCAGAGGGTCCTGGTGCCGAGGGCAGCTCCTGGCCGTGGGGCAGCCCAGAGCCAGGACGTGGCGGTGATTTTTTCCTGTCTGCCTGTGATCCTCTGCTAACACAGATGGGGTGTGCAGAAGGCAAGGGAGTACTCTCTGTAACAGTGCATAAAATGACCTTGAACTTGATCTCATTAGCTTGCCTTGATATTTCTTGGCTCTATCTCTAGACCTTTAAACTGGCAGCAATATGACAGACCGTGGTGCCTTTCTCGCTGCAGGTAAGCAGGTAACGGGAGTGGCAAGTTTTTAATTAAAAAATGCGAGGAGGAGAGGAAAGCGGGAGGACAAGCTGCTCACAGCTCCCTGCTTGCGCGCAGGGCTGGCACTGTCGTCCCTGTAGACTCCAGAAGGTCTTTGGGTGCTCGCGGGGGCTTCCAGCGCTCCCCGGGGAGGGTGTCGTGCATGGTCACAGGGAAGAAGTGAACCCTGACCCTGGGAGTGCTCGGCGCCATCAGCCACCTTTTAACAACACTGTGCTTGTCGGTTCCTGCGCTCGCCCTGGGAAGGCAGAACGCATTTGCCTGATTGTCATGTTTTAAACAGCACCAACCGAGTTTAAATCCATTTCTAAAAACGGGATAGAAGTGAAAGCAAGATTGGATGCTAGCTCCAGATTCCTGCCTCTACGTACTTATGAGAAGAGGCTTAATTAAATAAAACCTGGTATTTAATTAATCCTTAATATGTTTGCTTCTTGGGGCATGTTTGCTCTAATGGCACAGCACCAGTTTTTAGCACAGGCTAATTGATTGCCAGGGAGCTCACAGTTAAGAACTTCAAAAGGCTGATGAAGGCACTCCCCAAACACGCATAGTTTGCAAAACGTCAGGGTGGGATTCAACCAGCCCTTGTGAATGTGTTAATTACCTGATATTAATTGGCAATCTAATCACTAGAGGCCAGGTCAGATGGTGCAGAGAGACTGGCAAAAATCCTGCTATTTAGATGGAGGAAAGTAAATGATCCTAAAAGTGAATTTCATTAATTTTTAACTTGGGATACTTTCTCACAAAAGCAGATATCCTGAGGTTGTGCTTTGAAGTGCACTTACATTGGCAGAGCCACTCCAGTTTCCATCAGAACTGCCACCTCCATGCAGCGGAGGAGACAACAGCCTGCAGAGCAGCTCCTGAACGGTAGCAGCTTTCTGTCTGCTGCAGGAAGACGACCTGTTCCCAACGTTGTGCACTGGGCTGCAAACTAGGGCACTTCAGGAGACGCTTCACCATCAGATGGTGGCAGAGGGTGGCAGCTCCTCCAAGGGCGGGAGGGGTGGTGGCAGCCCCAGTATTTTCCCGTGGTCCGTTTTGATCCTCTGCTGCATGAGTCTGAGCCCTTAGGCTGCCTGTGGGAGCGCAGTAACTGTGGTTGACAAACCAGTTTTCCGTGGCACATGCCCAGGGCAGCCCAAGGCGGTGGCTGCGCCTGTCGGGGGTGAGGGGGCAGCCGAGGGGCTGCGTTGCTGAGCCCGGCAGCGCGTCTGCCAGCGCTTCTCCTAACACACCCTCCCCGCCACGTCGCGGCACATGGCACCTGCGCAGCGCCTCGGCCGTGGCCGCAGCGGTTGGGAAGGACCAGACGTATTTATAGCACGTGGTTAACGTGCGTGAATGAACATGTTAAATCTCAGCACACGCAAAGTACTTCTAGTCTAAACACCTACTTTGGCTAAGGTCTGCTCTGTCCTGTTAACACCTTTAGCTGCACCTGACTTGTTTAAGATGTTCTAACACGTATTTCAGAAATGCCCTTTTTCTAAGGAAAATAAAGCCAGTATACGAAGGCATACCCACAGCTGGCTGTAGCAATACCTGGAGAGCCCCATTTTGCACCAGTACGGCACGGTTCGCACAGCCTCCGCTACCTTACCCTGATGCCAGAGTAAGGTGCACTAGCACAAACCACGCTGACAGCCTTGGCTCCCTACCCAGCCCAGCAGCACCGAGAGCTGGAGGTCTGTGCAACAGGGGTGGGCTTTGCCAGCCTGGGATTTGGAGTCTACTTTTGCTGGATTTGTGCGCAGTGGCTGTGATGGAGCAGTTCGTGCTATGGTATTTCCAGAGATCTGTGGATGTACCTCACAGCCATGAAAAACAAGCTCATATACAGGAGACAAAGGAGCAGGGATGTGTTAAGCCGTTTCTTAAGCACAAGGAAGTATAGAGTGCTTTTTTGTGGAGCATTTCTCTGATAGTGAAAGCATTTCTGCAACACTTTTATCAGCTGTGTTAGAATGACATGTAAGCATTCACGGTATTTATCAGAAAGCTGTCAACTGTGATAATGCACTAACTGAGATCATCTGCGCTGGTTTAGACAGAAGTGTGTTTGCCGAGGAGCTTCCCGGAGTTCAGCAAGGCTGTTCGGGAGCAAGATGCTCCCGTCACTGTGAGGGGGACTTGGGGTTCAGCGCATGGTCTCTGGTTTAGTGACTGAGCTGGCTGTTGGGTGAACAAGTTTATTTCAGCTTTTATTAGTTCAGCAAGTGGAACAAAGATACTCGCCTTTATCACTTTGACTAACAATGTGTTGTTGTTGGCTGAGTTACAGGAGTGCGAGCCGAAATCTGAGTCACTGTTCTGCTTGGGAAAACAAAAACAGACTCCCAGGAAATCTGCTTTCCTTTGTTCTCACCACAGTCCCCCCACGTCTGACCATGTGCCGTTCCCTGATAGCACAGGGCGGGCCTCCGACTGGGATGGATGCTGTGTCCTCGCCCAAACCAGCGGAGCCAAAACCGCCACAGATTATATAATCGACAAAAATTCCACACCCGCTGATTTTTGACTCTGATGCAATGAAACCTCCGCTACAGTGCAATCTAACAACTCCTTCCGACTGAAGAGCATTATACATACAAATTTGAGGCTCAATTATCATCCTTCTTTTCTCAAGGATTTCTGGCTATTGCTGCTTTCAGCAGCTGAGGTTTGACAACCTCTGCCTTCCTGAATTACTCCTTTCTGGAGGAAGAAGTATTTTGTGGATATAGAAGGTACAATCCTGTGAGGCACCGTGCAGCCATCTGAGGGGTGATGCCTCTTCCAGGCCTGCAGCCAGGGCTGGTCAGCGCCCTGGCAGAGCTCAACCTCCGTGAGGGCACGAATGATGGTCAAGGCGAGCCGGCTGACATTGGACTGTGTGCTTTACAGACTCTTCCCATTAAATCAGGACTCTCTCTTCTGTGTTCCTTCTCCCAGCCCGGCTCCTGTTTAAATCAGGACTGAAACTTGGGGGCGGGAGAGGAAGAAATGTGGGGTCCTGTGGCTGGTGCGGCTTTTATCAGGAGGGCTGTGCTGGGGCTGTCCCCTCCGCTGTGCTCTGAGCCGGGCACTTAGTGCTCTCTGTGTAGCTCTGCACTGATTTTCATGGTGGATGAATGTGAAGAGGTGGGAAAGGAGCTTTTAAGGACCCCTGCCGTGGTGCTGATGGGGAGTAGGAGGATTTTCTGCTTTCCTTTTTGCAGGTTATCTGTAGTTGGCAGCAGAGCACCTTCCTGCAGTACTTAATGCCTGAGATGTGCAGCGAGTTCCTGGCTGGTTCCTCCTGGGGCCTCTTCTTGAACCTTCACCGATAGTCTTGGCTTTCATGGGAGCACTTACTTCGTGAAGGGTTGTAAGACAGGACATTGAAGTGCTTCACTGCTTAGGGCCAGCCAGAGCATTTCAAACCCACGTGGGCCTGAGGAGAGCAGATGCTTGTTCCCCAGATCCAATGAAGTCTTTTTGCATACATCTCCACCTCTTTGTAACAGGAACAACTTGCTCAGCGGAAGAGATGGAGATTGTTAATGGCTGGAACAAAGGAGGGAATCTCGCCATTGCAGCCGGTGAAGTCAGGCAGAGCCTAGCTGCGGTTACGGCAGAGGTGACGCGGCAGCAGACTTTTGTCCCCGTGGAGGCAGCAGGCCAGCTGCTGTTACGAAGCGGCAATGGTGTTTGCCTGGGATCTCCCCACCGGCTTCTGTGGCCTGACCTCAGGTTTGCAGGAGCGTAACAGCAGTTTGGCAGTCGCTCCATGTGGCATATGCAATTAACCCATTTCTCCACTATAGGGCACTGACAGACTATGTGAGAGGAACCAAATCACCAGAGCAGCCTTCCTGGTACATGCAATGTTTGCCGTTATTTACTATTTTATGCAATTATTAGTTCAATTCTGAAAAGGTCCCACCCTGGAAGTTAATTGTATGGTAGAGAGGAGAAAGAGTGGCATTACCCATCTGGAAAGCGGAGCTGCTAGTAAACTGGTGCATCAGCCTGGCCAAGCCTTTTGTTGGTTTGATGGCAAAGAATGTGTTTAAAAAATAGAAACTTCTCATAGATAAGGGGCCTGTCATGTATTCTGAGTACAAGCACTCCCTCACTGTATATTGCTTGCATATCATTGCACTGACGGTTCTGGTGAAATCATAAACCAAAGGTTCAAAGCTCAAATGTCTGCGTGAGATGGGTCTGGCAGTGTCTGTTTGCTATTGCCATCCACACCGCAGGGTGGAATTACAGCTTGAATTTATATACGTGGGGTGATAGGACAGGACTCTGCATTTAACTCTGCCCCTAGATTGCGGTTAACTCTAGTCCAATACTTGCTGATAAACACAGTGGGGAAAAAGCTTCACGCAGGGTCTCAGGCAGGGAGAGAGCACGGGGGAAGAAACCCTTCTTGGAGCCAGGGCTGCATGCCACACATTAGGTCCTGTGCTTGCCCGGGGGAGCTGCAGAGGTGGGGTGGCGGCTGGTGGCAGTGGGATGGTGGATCTCCTGCTTGGTGCCGGAGCTGGGGTGCAAGGGCTGAGCGTGATGGCTGGTGGGATACCCGGCTCCCCGCAGCAGCACTGCGGGTCCCATGGCTCCCTGCTCTGTGCAGGACCCGCACAACAGCCGATCCTTTTCCCACACCGTTAGGATGTCCCCAGGGCAACAGAGGCTGAGTGAGGGTGATACGGCCCCTCCTGCTTCGCACTGGAGGCTCGTCGAGACGAGGCCTGCTCTGCGCCACTGCATCTACCCCGCAGCTCTGCAATCCCGCAGGTGCAGCTGCTGCCTCTGGCCTGCTGTGGCTGGAAGCATTGAGAGTTTTTGTGGCTACTTTGAAGCTCCCAGGTCTCATCTCCCCAGGCATTTGCAAAGGCACACGCTGAGGTTCCTTCTCAGACAGTGGGAAACGAGGCAGCAGCTCCTTGGGAATGCGCCTGCTCTTCTTGAAGTCGTCCATTTGAATGCAGCCTCCCAGAGGGTATGTAGCCTCTGGAGCCTGGCTTGGCCAGTTCTCTCATCTCTAGCTGTGTCGACACATGTAGGTGTTTTTGTGGAGGGTGCTGCCATCACAGCGGCTCCTGAATAACCGATCAGACGATTTCATTATTTCGCATTACTTGCTGAAAGCCCCATGTGCTAGAGCAGGGGTTCCCAAGCCGTGGGTGGAACAAGAACCACTTCAAAGAGGTCTAAGAAGCAGTAACACCTCTTTGCAGAGGCACTGGCCCGAGCCATGGATCAGCCTCTTCCCTAAGTGCAGGTACCAGCCGTCAGCAACAGCCTGAGCTGCAGGGTGGGTGCTGGCACGGAGATGACTGCTGCCAGGCTGCCGGGGAGAGGTGCTGGGGGGGGGATAGGTGGATGAGGGGATGGCTTGTGTCTTGGTTTCTGGAAAAGAGAAAGCCAAATGAGTCACGGAATTGAGATCCTGCCTGTGTGGTGAAGATAAAAGGAGTGCTAAGGTGGGGAAAACACATTTATTCTCCTGATTTGGTAGCAAGGGGAGGGGGTCTGTGGGAAAGGGATCTTAATTTAAATGGAACGTGGGCGTATACAACACGGGTGGGGACAGAGGTGAGGCGCGCTCTTTTACCCGCGCAGCTGTCGCAGAGCTGGATGCTCTTGCGGCCGAAACCTTCCCGCTGGCCCCCACCCGCGCACCTGCGGAGAGGCAGCCACCGTGCGCCCGCAGAGCTAAGGCATGCCGAGGAAATGTCACCTCCCTCTTGCAGCTCAGGAGCGGGTCGCGGAGAGATCAGTCAGCTCGATTTGCTGGGGACCCCCAACGCGCGCAAAAGAGGGGCGATTTCAGCTGGCTCCCTCAAGGTTAACGGCAGATTAGCAAGCTCCTCACCGACGGCAGGGCCGCGGGACCTGCCGCCCGACCTTTCAGGGTCCTGCTAAGAGCCGGGATGAGGATGCGGAGCTGCCTTCTCCTGCCCGCCACAGCGCTGGCCCTCCCGGCTCGCCGCTGCCGTACCC
>VZTL01054607.1:106811-119414 GCA_013400535.1 Scopus umbretta
CAGCCCCTCGCCCCGGGGAGCGCGGAGGGGCGGCCCCCGCTCCGCCCCGTCCCGCCCCGCCTCCGGGTGGGGGTGTCCGGCCGCGCTTGGCCGCCGATCGCCTCAGCCGGGCAGGCCGCTGGGCTCCGCCGTCCTCAAACTTAGTTAGCAACTTCCCCGTTGCGGCGGAGCCAGCGCCGCCCCGCGCCGGCTCCTCTGAGGGACGAGCCGGTGCCCCGTCAGGGTAAGTGCCGGCGGTGGGTCCCCGGTGAGGGGCGCGGAACCGCGCTGGCGGGACAAAGGCGGCCCGGCCCGGGGAGGNCACTGCCCGCCGGCCCTGAGTCACCAGCCGCTGCGCCGGCCCTCTCTCAGAAGCCGACTTTGGACTCCTCCGAAACCACACCTTTTGTAAGGACGACAAGCAGCATTCGGAGCAGTTGAATTACTGCAACTGTGGCACGGCCTTGGAGATGGCAGCCGAGGTGCCCGCGGGCAGATTGAGTGGCTTGGACGCCATTCCTCAGGGCGGAGTGTGTGTGTGGGGGGCGCGTCTGGCTGAGGAGAAACGCTCCCTCCCCGGTCTGAGGTGAAACATTCCTCGTCTGAGGGGATGTGCTCCCCGGACCGGGCTCCTGTGCCTTCCAGGCCACCATCTGAGCACCTTGCAAAGGCTGCGGCCGCCGCTCTGGCAGGGTTAGCGGGGAGGCTCTGCCGGGGTCCCTCTCTACAGCCTAAAGAGGAGGTCCTGAACAATGGTGGCAGGACGCTCACCCGGAAGGGCCACCCCTGCCCGGGGTGTCCCTCACCCAGCACCGGCCCGGGGAGGGTGAGAGGCCCGGGGGGGGCTGCGGGAGGCTGGGCGAAGGGGCAGGGGGTTTGTGCTGTCCGTAGGGGAGGCGGAAGGGCTGCGGCCTGCCGAGGGGCGCCTGCCCTCCTTCGGGCCCTCTCCCTCAGCGCACCAGGGGCGGGGGCGCGGGGGCCGGACGCGAACCGGCGGCCTCCGCGGCGCGCCCGGGGCCACGGGGTGTGGGGGGNNCGAGGGCTTCGCCCTCAGAGCCGGCCCGGGGGAAGGGGGGGGCCCGGCGCGGCGCTCCCCGTGCTGCTCCCGGCTCCCCGGCAGCGGCGGGACCGCACACGGGGCTCCTAGGGGCCAGCTCGCCCACGGGCTCGGGGTGCGTGGGGGCCGTCAGGGTGGCGTGGGGATCGCCCCGCTCCCGGTTTTTCACTGCGTCAGAGCCAAGGGCGAGGGGAGAAGTTGGGTCCTCGCCTGTGCGTGCTCCGAGGGAAAAAGAAAAAGCCCTTCGTGCTTTTAATTTAGCGTCTGTAGGTGGGTTCGTGGTGATTTGGATGGTTCGCGGGTGTAATGTTCTGGCGAGCCCTGCAGATTAGAGCCTTATTTTGTAATCCGAGGTGATTTTTGTAAGCGCTGCAGTTATCTGTGCCCCTCTGGATTAGCGATGATAATGTGCTTGGCGTTCTTAAACGTACAGATAAAGTCGTCGTCGTCCCCCCGAAGAGTTTACAGCCCCGCCGGGTTGGGTTAACAGCAAGCTGCAGCGGGGACGCGGGCATTTCAGAAGTGCCCGATGTGACTCTGTTATGCCTTGGACTTCAGGAAATGCTCTCCAGAGTTAGTTTGAAGTGCCAGTTTAAGGTCATCATGCCGTGTTTTTTTGATTGCAGATACGCATACCTTTGCTTACTGGCGTATCAGCCCGTGCATGTGTGTATGTGTTTATTTTAGAAGCGTGTCTGACAGTTGGGTGGGCAGACTTGTATTGCTCTCTCGCATTATGCAACTCACTTGCCCATTTTTCTTCCTAACTCCAAACGTAAGTGATTTACGTGTGGATGGAGGGATGGGGAGTGCTGCTTACGGGTGGAAGGAACTGGCTGATCCAAAAGATCACGTGGAGGTCAGTTCCCAGTTCCCTGAATTTGCATGGAGTTCTGCGCTTGGATTTGGGAGGGGGCAGAATCGGAATTCTGAAAGGGTGAAGCTAATCTGTGAAATCACTTTATTTCCTGTGTGGGATTGCCTTGAGTTGTGTAAAAAGCTTTGCCTTCCTGAGTCTGTTTGCAGCATTGTTACTGTTTTTGCGTTTCGTCTCTCTGAAGGTAGGGGATTAGTCTTGTGGATTCAGGTATTGACTTGACTTCTATTTCTGTGGCGTAATCCGTGTGATTTTGATTTGTGTGTGAGGAATGGGATTAAGGGAAATCACACTTGGCAGATGGCGGAGCTCTTCTATACCATTACGAGATATCGTAACCGTTTATTATATTTACAGATTTGATTCTTCAGAGTCTAGTAATATAATTCTATTCACGGTAAAGTATTGGTCATGATAAAGTACTGGTACTGCGTTAAAGGAATTGCAGCATACAGCAATTGATATTTTGTCAAAACTGATGCTTTATTCCATTGTGGTAATTGCAGGCAATTTTCATGGGAGGCTGAAGAGGTAAACTATGTTTCCAGGGTAACTGTGAAGTTGTTTAGCTGCTTCAGAGGTACTTCTTGCCAGAATTGAAGGTTGTTGGTATTTTCTCTTCCTTGTCTCTCTTCCATAAATTATAAGGCTTTGCAATGTTTTAATGACCACATGAAAATACTAGCTTTTGTTGTTTTCCTGTGACGTTTTTAGGGTGTGGTAGGGAAACAGGCAATGTATGGCAGTAATGCTAATAAAGTTGCCTGGCAGCTTAATCCAGGTAAAGACTTTTCCCAAAAAATCTTTTAAGAATTTATACACTTTTTTTTATTTTTTGGGTATGATTTTCCTCACTGTATGCTATGCCATTTTCTGTAAAAATTGTCAAGGGTATTTATTAGCAAGTAAATCTATAAAGCCTTTCTACTTTAGAATAATTAAAGAGTTAGGAATCCTATTTACATAGAAGACATAGCCTGTAATTCACTTTTGATAGGGGTATAGTTTGTTGAAGATATACTTGTGAACTTTAGTCTGTTCTCATTCAGGCAATGCTCTGAACTAATTCTAAGCTAAATGTTTCTTTTCCAATATATATTAAGACCTAGAACAAAGTGACTCTAGAGTGTCATAGTATGGAAAGTCCCTAAAAGAAGTCAAAATCTGTTTTCTAATTCAAATACTTGCCTTTGTCATTCCTTACTATCTCATTTTATATATGATAATAACCGATGTGATTGTCACCAAGGATTGTGCTCACGTGGGAGTTCTAGAGGCTTCCTATCCTTATGGCTGGAGGAAGAAGGGCAGAGTACCCATCTATGTTTCTCCTGACATGGCTCTTAACTGACTAGATAGCAATGGATTAGAAAAACTTTAATGTCTGATGATTAAGCAATTTATTACCTCTGGTCATTGCCATACTGAGACATATGTGTAGTGATGATTGTGTTGCTTGGGCTTTTTTTTTTTTTTGTTGTTGTTAAATACTGTTTCCAACCATGTATAGCACTGTCATCTTGGATGCTGATTGAGCCCCTTGTGTGTCTGCAGACACCTCTGACAGTAGTAATATGCTTCCTGGATGCCTGATTTCTCCCAAAGGGAAAAAAAAAAAATCAGTTACAACTTGGAAATAGATTTTATTGAAAGAAAGAATTTCAGACTCTAAGGACTATGTTTGAAAAGTTTGCCAGCCCTTACTGCCCTATGGACTGAATGTAAAATTTAGACCCCGTGTGAAGAAGCAAGTCCTGACCAGCAGGTCCTGGGTGGAAGATAGATGAAGAGCTCCGATATTCCACCTCCTGGGATTCTTTGCATGGCTCTGTGATTTTGCTTGGGTGTTGTCCTGGACTCTGCTCTATCCAGTGCTTCTGTTTCTCTGGCTATTAGATAATTTTGAAACCAGTCCTGTCACCTCCCTTTTCTTTCACATGTGCTTGGCTACTGTCAAGTAAAACAATGAGCGTTCTTTCCTTGGTGAAGAATGTGTTGCTGCATTTGCTGCCTAGTCCTTTCCGCAGGATTAGTCTTTGTTTGATCTTTGGTCATGGAGTTTTCTCTCTTCTGGTAGCTTTTCCATGTATCATCTGAATTAAGTTGATAGGACTCCTGGGGATTTTTCTCCTGTCCATGAGTTTTTAGTGGTAAGAAAACTTCCCGTGATCTTGAAAATTTCAGTGGGGAATACTTTGCAGATCAGGGACGCAGGACTCGGGGATCATATTTGAGAGGATTGCTCTGCGCATGTCAGTTAGGGACATGGTACGGTTGTGGCTGCAGAAAACTACCTCTCACATAGCTTTGGCTGTTCATGTGTTTAAGAATTATACTGGTTTCTTATTCATGGAATCATTAAGGTTGGAAAAGATCATCTCGTCCAACCGTCAGCCCAACACCCCCATGCCTACAAAGCCATGTCCCGAAGTGCCACATCCACATGTTTTTTGAACCCCTGCAGGGATGGTGACTCCACCACCTCCCTGGGCAGCCTGTCCCAATGCCTCACCACTCTTTCAGTAAGAAATTTTTCCCAATATCTAATGTAAACCTCCCCTGGCACAACTTGAGGCAATTTCCTCTTGTCCTATCACTACTTACTTGGGCAAAGAGACCAACCCCCTCCTCACTATGCCCTCCTTTCAGGAGGTTGTAGGGAGCAATAAGGTCTCCCCTCAGCCTCCTCTTCTCCAGACTGAACAACCCCAGTTCCCTCAGCCACTCCTCATAAGACTTTTTTTCCAGACCCTTCACCAGCTTCATTGCCCTCCTCTGGATATGCTCCGGCACCTCAGTGTCCTTCTTGTAGTGAGGGGCCCAAAACTGAACGCAGTATTCGAGGTGCGGCCTCCCCAGTGCCGAGTACAGGGGCACGTTCACTTCCCTACTCCTGCTGACCACACACTGAGGAGTCTCCTACATCAAAATTTTTCTTTAAGTCTTGGTATGTTTTCTCGAACCGATGTTCCACAGAAATCGGTAACTTGGCACTGGTCATTAGCCAGGGGAAGTTGACCTTGGCAAATAAATTTGTCATGCTGAGTTGTGTACAGTGTAGTTATTTAGAAATGTGACTAGTAAAAGAGGTGTGTGTGTGCATGCATGTCTAAATGCAAGTTTTGAATATTCAGCATCCAGTTACATGTAATGTCACTGTTCTTTTCTTATTTTCAAGCTATTTCTTTTTTATAGGATGTTTTCCTGCATGAGGATGCGGATAATGCCAACTTTCTTTCACTTTCATAGCTTGGTAAATTTACATGATGCTGTCAGTTGTAGGGAGGTATTCAATGTCTTAGCTTTTCTGCTAATTTATGTTATTAACTCATTTCGTAACACAGGCGCAGCCTTTTGGGACTCCTTGTTCAATTCTTAAGTAGCAGGCAGCTTTTGGGACGAAGGTACTATGTCTGTTCAATACTTTAAAGAGACATTCATGGAATAGGAGATCATACTGTGTTCAGTGGGCTGTTTGTAAAAGCAAGACTGAAGTAAACCACTGATTCCTGCAAGCCCAGGCATGAAGCTTGCAGTGATGCTCTGAGCACAATCTGTATCACTTCTTTGTGTTTGATGCACAAGGGTGACTAGAACCTGAGAATGTTGCAATGTTTTAGGTGTGTTTTTTGTTTTGTGTGTAGGAGTCGCCCAAAGACATCATAGGGGAAAAAGCCACAAACGTTTTGCTTTTGCCTCAGAAATCTATTTAAATGAAGACTCCCTGGTTGCAGTAGTAGCCTTTGCAGTGTAAACCACCGCTTGCTTGTCTTGAGTTTGCATCCAAAGAGACTGGAATAATAGTGTCGGGAGAGGTATGGAATTCCCTCTGCAGCAAACTAGTCTTGAATCCTAATCCCAGCCTTCTGAATGACCACAGACGTGGTAGATTTAACAGTTTAACTGGAAGACATTGTGCTTGATGATGAACTCTAGATGCACCTGCCCTATGCAGTTGAATATACAGGTTTTTCCTGAAAATGTACAGGAATTTGCTCTTGGGTTGCCCATGTAGGTGCTTCCAGTGAGACATGACTGTAAGGAGCCGATTCTGAGGAGATACTCTACTTGCTGAACTGAAAGAGGTGCTTGCTTTTCCTTGATTGACTTTCAGTAAGTTTGAAGGGCATACATAAACTTTTGTCTGAACTCTCAGGCCTTTCTTTTGAAGCTATGTTCTCATAATACTTTTAAAAAAAAAAAAAGTAACAAATCCAAAACATAGCAAGTCAATTACTGTTTGCCTTGAATGGGCTTTTGTGGGTGAAGCAGTTTTATGCACAGTGGACTTTCCCTATCTTAGGTTCTATTAATTGGCAGGAAAAACAATTCTCAAGAAAACCTGGGTATTGAGTCTTGGCAAAACACACTAGATAGAGTATGATTATCTTTTTGCAGCTATTGGTTAAAAAAAATTAGTAATGTTTCCCTTTTTTTCTCATGACTGGATATCAGGTTACGCTGGTGTGACCTGAACATCTGATCAGAAAGCGGTATGTAGGTCTACTGGATGACAATAGGCTTGAATAATCTAGACTCTTAAAAGAAGTATACTTCCATAAACAGCTTAATCATTAGGTTCTTTTCTCAAATCAAGGTGGCTTATTTTCTTGCTTCCCACTGTCTTTGGTTTGTTCTGGAAATATGTAATGCTGGAACTTCTGCAGGCAATAAAGCCTTCAAACAGCTTTCCAACTGTTAAGGGTTGTTTTTTTTCAATGCGTCTGTATAAATAGGAGATTGTTAATACATATTTGGATTATGTATAATACGTACATATATGTATTATGTTAATACATAATACATATTTTTGCAGTTCCTCAATACCTTACAATTATGTTGAAACAATGGGAGTTGAATTTTCTTTTTATACTCTTCATCTCTACAAAACATGCTTGAGGAGAGGAAATGAATTTTTTCATAGGCTTGTGTGATTGCAGTGATGCAATTTGAGCAGTCTAGGACTACAGAGGATTATTATCTGAAACATTGCTTGTTTTTGTTTTGAGTCATGTCCTATGAACGTGCACTTAAACATTGAGGGGGGGAGATCTTTAAGGGAGGTCCTTTAAAGCCACTTACAGAGCCATTCATTTGAAGTTCTTATCAGAATTAGGTGCCAAAACTATAAGTTTTGGGCTCTAATAAAGCTGTTGCATGCCTGAAAGAAGGTAAGCGTTGGACTTGCAGCAGTGTGAGAACTGAAAGCTTCTTACTATTGTAGTAATTATGAGTCAGGATGGTCATTAGCCTGCTGTAACAAGTAGAAAAAGATAACCAAACCTTCAGCAATTGAATTGTTATCTACACAGTTTTCATTTAGAGGGAAAAAGCGTGCATGTGCGTTCCAGCAGTTTCTTTAAAGAGGATATGTATGTAGCATATGAATGGCTCTATCTTTGGTGCAGTTTTTACTTGTCTTGTTTTACAGAATTAGTGTAAGCTTTAATGTGGGGTGGTAGGAGATCTAAGTCTTTTTTTCCAGGTCAAAATACCCCTTTAATTTGGTTGGGGGCTGGGGAGAGAATTGCCATGAGCCGAGTGCCCTGTTAGCTCCAGCTACAGGCTTGACCCAGTTACAGTTCGGCAGCCAAGTCTGCGGAGCTCTGGCGTCGCTGGAAAGTGTGTGCGCTCTTTGAGCTAGGCCAGCCCAGGAACAGACAACTTCAACTTTGCAGCAGAAGCAGCACTTGGATGCAAATAAGATGGATGGCAAAAATAGCAGAAAAAGAAATTGGCTGCATTTTTGTTGTTTAAATCTAAAATACGTAGGTTTGGCACATTGGAGAAGAGGTGAAGAAGTGGAAGATGCTAATGCTTTATTTTGTTAGTTTTTTCTTTAATTCTAGTAGTTAAAAACAATTTTACCCTTCATAGTTTCTAAGGATAAAAAGCTGACAGTATTTTAGTGAAATGCATGAAAAGATGAGTATTTGTGTGTGCTTTTTTTGATGCAAACAATGTTGTTGCCATACACATCAGCCCCTTCTGTTTGTATTTTCATAGTGACTGTTTTTTCTGGTCTTCGTGTTGGTTAAATACATGCTTTCTGTGCCTTTCAACAAGTGATATTAATAAATGTGAAGTTCTAAAACTTGTTATTCCTACTGTTGTAAAACTAGGATGATCATCATTTTACGGTGTTGATGAGAATTTGGAAGACATAAATGGGAATGGAATTTAAGTTTGTCTTTATTCCGTTCTTTTAATCAGCTCAGACTTCAGCTTGGATTAAGTCTGGCCACTTTTTCAATTCAGCCATAGTATCAGTAACTCTTGGTAGGGCGTGAGTTGTGCCAAAGTTTGAGGGGGATGTTTATCTGCTGCAAGTATGTTCAACCATACAAGGCTTTCAATGGACAAAGCTGTCTCATCTGTAACAAAAGCATTCGGCCCAGCAAAGCCACGATACATTTTAAACAGGGTTAGAATTTTTGGCCACCATAATTGTGTTTGATTTTTCATGAGAACACTCGGAATTCTTCATTGAACAAAAATGAGCACAGATGCCTTTCTAAAACTGGCATTTATGCTGAAGTTGTACAGCTCGGCTGGCTCGTTCTTTTACTTAGAGACCTTACAAAAAACATCATTATTATTATTTGTTGTCAAACAGTGCTCTTAGTGTATTGCAACTATTAAATGTCAGATATTAGTATAATCTGCACTTAGAATGTTTTAGGCAACATGGTGGTTGCAGACTTACCTAAATATCATCCTATTCTTGCAGTATGCGTGTTTTTCTTTTGCATGTTCGAGCCTTCTATAAGTTATGTCCAAGAAAATAGATATCTTGCTTTATGCAAATAATACTATTTCTCAAACATGTTTGAATTTATGTACCTCGGAATTCTTACTAGTCATCATAATGTTCAGTTTATGTTACTCACAAAATGATTTTTTTTTTTTAAAGATCACTGCAATTCTTTGTGGTTACTGCTTGCAAAGGAGAGATTAAATGAATGATTTGATTGCAATGGAGTTTCTGGTACAACTTCAGATCTTTTGTTGCTCTCTTAAATACAATTTTACCTAGTAGGCAAGAGATGCTCACTATTGCTATGTGGTTGTGTGAGGCTGCAGGAGAGGCTTCCGCGTGTCTGACCCATTCTCACTAAACTTGACAGGGCAACGGATGTTTTCTTGACTTCTTTCTTAATATAGTTGAATCACAGTACGCTTAGGAAAAACTCATCAATAGTTACAGATCAGCATTTCAAGAAGGTCAGGGAAACTGGTTTCTGCGTGGTGAGCATTATGCTAATTCAGTTGTTAAACATATTGGAATTGCGCTTCCTTTTGCTTCTGCAGTGCTTGCAGATTCCATCAGAGCCTTTGCTCTGCGCTTGGAGTACAGGGGGTTAGTTTTGACATGGAGAAGCTTTCTTGTATGCTGTATTGTAATCGCATGAAAGAAACGTGTTGTAGGTATCAGTTTGTATGGATTTTTTTACATGAAGTACTTGCTTAAATAGTGTCACTGTCGGGCTGGTGCTTATGCATGAAGATGAAATCGGAGGAGATGATACCACGATGGAGAGGTTGAAGCTTTGTTTAAGATGAAATATGTATTTTCCTCTCCTGAAGGCACTTTATATTGGCATAAAAGGCTAGGCTAGACTAGCAGCTGTAATGATTGAATTCATTGTTAATGTGCATGCAAAAATGAGAGGAGGGTGTGTATTGAAGCAGATGTGTAACTTAGGTCCTGTTACTGACACCTCTTACAAGAAATACCAAGCCTTTTCTCTCATATTTGGTCTGGAATACTAGGAATGTGTATTAGTATTGTTTCCTAACCAGCATGTTTAGTATCTTTAGAGATTATTTGTGATGCGTTAAAGTGTATGTGATATATGTGTAACGTAATGATCGCACAGAGTGTTGTGTTTGTTGATATTAGACTGTTGTACACAATGTAAAAAGCAGGGTTTTTTTGTACTGTAGAGGTATGGTTGCCTAAGATGGTTTTTCATAAGCTTGGCTCTGTAAGGAGTAGGTTAGTATATTTTGTCAAACTGTCTCCAAAAGTCTCATCTCAGCTCCACTGAATTTCATTTTTTAAATTTTTTTTCTTTTAGCTTTAATTCCAGATTAGTACACTTTCAGAATGCTGCCTTTATAGATGCTGAAAGTGGTTACTTTGAGGTTAAAGATCTTGCCATCTTTTCTGTTCATCTTGGCTCTAGAAATGGTTGCGCTCTTATGTCTGTTATGTCCTTTCTAATAACTCTGGGAAGCTGAACTCGGTGGTATTGCTCCTGATGAATTAGAAGCATCGTTACACCTCGGGACAGTTGGAGCCTTCCCACAAATTCTCGGGGCAGGGCGACTTCTGCTTTCCTGCTTACCTCCTGCTCAGGGCTGCTGTAGTCTGGATTTTCCTTCCTGCTTTAAAACCTTTATAAACTGTGGCCTGCTCCATTTTCTGCTTATGTTGGCTCCTTCAAATAGTATGAGGCAACTCTATTCTGGAGATCTGCATCTCAGCATCCTGTTAATTACACTGGTTCCACCAGGACTCAGTTGCTGATGGGAGTGTGGAAAAAGCCTGTGAATGTGGGAGGAGCACCTAAACCCAGCATTTTGAGAACATCTTCAGGAATGTGGAGAAGGAGGTAATGAAGTGGATGGCAGGTTAGCATCTGGAGAGCTTTAAAACTGATAGCAGCCCATATTGGAAGGCAAAGGATGCTGTTTGGACACTTGGCCATCTGGCAGCTTCTTGCTTGGGGGTTCTGAGTCCCTGGCATTGCTTTGAGTGTGGCAGCCACTGCCAGTGCTTGATGGGCTCTGGTTGTGGAGCTCTCTGACGTGTTTGAGACCAGGGATGGTAACTGCTAACAAAACAGGGAGAGAGTCAATACCTGAACTTGTCTTCAAAGAGTAACTAGAGAAGGTACTGTTGGCCAGATGCAATGGCTCTGCTCTCGATTATGTCTGGAGAGTGTACTGGAGGGGAGGCTGAAGTGAAAAACTTGTTGAGGCATGAGTGTGTATTTTAAACTACGTAATTAACAGAAGGTTGTTTATAACTGTTTAACCAATATTGGCTTGAAAACAATGTGCAAAACTGTGTTAATAGTAAGTTGGACTGATTTGTCATCAAAATCTATAGGGTTTGTCATTTTGCTGCAAAACAAACAAGCCACGCACTGCCTGAACATCGGGCAGTTTTGGTCAGATAGATCTGTTCTCCCATGCTGTATATCTGGTCTTTGTTCACCCTGATTTTTATCACTTTGGCTCTTGAACCTGAAGACTTCTGGAGAGGGGAACTCTGTGTGGTTCCTGGGCAGTTTGTTCACAGTAGCTCAGATGTATCTTTTGTACGTGGTATGCTGGTTGGTTTGTAGGTGATGAAATGAAAGAAAAAAATCAGCCAGTCTTCTTCACTGAGCAGGCAGCTGGTTTTCTGTTGGCTCATCAAGTTGCTGAGCTATACTGGAAGCTGAAAAGAAATGAGACTTTGTGCTCATATCATTTCTGAAGCATCCTCCACTGGCTGCTGTCTCATGAAAGATGCTGGGATGTGTGGATCTTTGATTTCACTTACCAAGTTTGCCACTGACTTGAGGAATCTGAAGATACAGCTGGCCTTAACATTCAGCTCCTTGGATTGGCATGGCTCCTGTTCTGTAAATGGTTTGATTCAGTTGGCATTCCTCCTGCAGAAATTCTGGATCCAGTGCCAATTACCTGTTGTTTTCGTGACAACATTGTGCCACCGTTTGAACTTGCAGATCTGCAACAAAAAGGCCAGTAAGAGAGTCAGCTCAGCAGATTCCCCAGTAGCTGCAGGGCTCACCGTGCCTCTTGAAGTTGGTGAACGTGTCTCGTGCCTTCCAGAGGCATCCAGTGGTATTAACAGTGAAGGTAAACCCAGGGTCAGTTAGTCATGCCTTGCTCTGTGGCTTTCTGTGGGCAGGAATGGACAGAGGTAGGGAGCTGGGAGAATTTGGTGTATTCTGGTTTCGTTTTGGATCAGATTTCAGTCAAAGGAACATTCTTATTCTTTGGAAAGACAATTTTCCTAAGTTCACTGTGAGATTATTTTCAGGTTACTAAAATGCTATTAAAATCCCTTCTTTGGATATGCCCTGAGAAACATGGATCCGGCGCTCAGGCTGCTGTAATACCTGTGTGAGTGTGGTTAGGTGGGTGTGATTTGAGGGAAGCTTCTCTCTCTGGATGCTCACAGGGAGGTGAGTGCTCATGCATAGGTTCTCAGGTCTGGATGAACTGTTGAGAACATACCTGTGATCTTTCATTCCTGCTAATTTTTGTGAGCTCCAAAATATGCCTGTGTCAGCTGTTCATTATTATCCTGCCTTAAAATGTAGGTGATCTCTACGCTGTACCATGCATTCTGTGACAGTGTCTGCATTTTTTTAAAAGTGTTTTTATGTTACTCTTTTATCTTCATTTTGATGTGTTAGAGTGGTTCTGTGGCTTCTGTGCTTAAAACTTGCCAGAAAGTTTAAAAAAAGCAAACCCACTGTTCACTTGTGGTTAAAAATGTACTTTATGCTAAAGCTTGTGAATGTCGCTTATGCTTTCCTTCGCCTCCCCTGCGTGCCCCCGTTAGCGTGGTGTGCTGGACACAGGGGTGCGTTCCACACGAACGTTTGTTCACAGCCAGGCACTTCCAGGTTCTCAGTGCCTCCACGATTAGGATTTCAGTGTTTTG
>VZTL01054607.1:119419-140058 GCA_013400535.1 Scopus umbretta
CCCCCCCCCCCCCCCCTCAATAAAAACATTGACATTTTAAGTGTCTCCACTGTTGCCTTTCAATTAGTAGGCAATTTTCCCCTCTCTGTGCTTTCTCAAGCATATAGGGAGATGGAGGGGCTTGTTTTTGTAGTAGTAAAGCTTCTAGATAGTGTGTTGACCAATAAGTCGTTACAGGCCTTGATTTTGCTGAATAACATTGCTTCTGAAGAGCAAGGTAGTAAACGACGGCTAACATGCATATGCAGGCTTTGTGCTGTCAGAATTATTGGCTTAAATGTGCTTTTGTTCTCAAATGGGAAGAAATGTAGTGTCACTGCTTTGGTTCCTCATTGTCATACCGGACTCTCTGATGCTGTGTTCAATTTGTATCACTTTTGGAGGAAGGGGAAACTCCTTTGTGGATTGCTGATAACAATAACCTGCTAGCAGATAACAAACAGCAGAAACATAGGTACAGATTAGCAAAAACAGCCAGTGTTTCTGAAATGGGTAATTGCATTGGTGGGGGAAAAAAAACCTCTTGGAATATTTCCTGCATATGTGAGAAGCTGGATATGACCACTGAAGGAAAAATGGGAGCCTTATCATCAAGGGAGCAGCAGTAGCTCCTCTGGCACATAAAACATTCTTGACATAGCAGCTTTTTTATGGATATGCAGCTTGGGGCAGATTATTGATGCTTGGCAGGAGGCAGCACCCTGCTGCCATAACGTATCCTACCCAAATTAGTGCCGTGTTGAGTATACAAGGAAGAGATCGAATAGCTGTCTGAAAATTGTTAACAACTTGAGAGGCAAGAAGATTAATTTCAAAGTACGTAATTGTTTTGCAGAGCAGAAGATGACATAAGGGATTTTGGCCCAGAGAATGGTAAATGCCACCAAGTGTTTTCCTTTTATAACAATATTTTATTTGACTCAAAGTAGATCCACCCATCTTTCACTAGTCTAGTAAGTTTTTCAATATTTATGGGAAGTGAGTGGAAATCGTAAATCTGATGGTTATATCCATTTGAATTTGAATGAGTTTGAATGGCTCCATCTGTATACTCAAAGGCATAACCAGAGTAAAATTAAGCCAGTTGAAGATTGTTAATAATTGGCTTGTGCAAAATGGGGTCATCTTTTAAGTAAAACATTTGAACTGCTGCTATAGAAGCAACAGGTTGGGAAAAGGAGGGGTTTTTTCAAGATAACCTACCTTGCACCATACGTAGCGCTGGGTAAACCAGCTAAGAGACTGGTATTTTCTGTGCTGCGTGGTATTGGCCTACCACAGCTGGTGCTGAAGTTGGATTTTCAACATGGTCAGGGTGTTGCTGAGCGCGCTACAAAATTTCCCCCTGAGTTGATGCCAATGACACATGAACCCAAGTCCAATTTCAGTTCTTCTATTCCCTCCATTTTGCCTGTCCTGGTTTCAGTTGTTTATACTTTTCAGCTTCCCATGCTCTGCCAGGTGCACAAGAATCTGGGAGGGAATGCAGGCAGGACAGCTGATCCCAATTAGCCATCAGGGCTATTCCATACCACCTGATGTCAAGCTCAGTATATAAACTGGGGGAGCTGGCCAGGGGAGGGAGTGGTTGCTGCTTGGGGTCAGGCTGGGCATTGGGTGGTGAGCAATTGCGTTGTGTATCACTTGTTTTGTATATTCTGTTGTTATTTTCTCTTTCTCTGCTGTCCTATTAAACTGTCTTTATCTCAGCCCACAGGTTTTAGGGTTTGATTGTTTTCTTTTTTCCCTCCCTGATTCTGTCCCCCATTCCACTGGGGTAGGGGGAGGGTGAGCGAGCGGCTGTGTGGTACTTGGTTGCCAGTCAGGGTTAAACCACAACATTGCCTTAAATATTTTTGGGTTATGGGGACAACGCATAAAAAAGGGTCAGTCATAAAATCTCCTCTCTATTCACACATCCGAGAGAGATGTGTCGGGATCTGCTTCTGCTGGCAGACAAAGGGAAGCTTGTCAGTGAAGCTGGAGTTTGTCTTGGCAGTGCCAGTCAGCCCTGTGCCTGCAGACCCCACGGCTCGGGACAGAGGTGCTTCCCCCTTTCTAGGCAATTCGGTGTTACGTGCGCTGCCCCTGTTGTTATTGTCAGCTGCTGGGGATGTCATTAGTCAAACTTTGCTAGATAGTGCCTAGGGATTTTCTTCAAATGTTTGTGCCCAGCACACTTGGTTGCATTCTGTGGTAATTCTGAGCTGAATCTTGGAGAAGCGAAGCTTGGTGCAAGGAGTTGTTCTAGTGTCAGCACTTGGCAACCCTGTTGGCAGTACCTTTAAAAGCTGCCCCGTGGGACCACCTGCCTGCCTTGGCATGCGAGTGAGCGGGAAGTGAGATACGAGTCATGTTGTTTATTAATGCCAACTCTGTCGGTCTGTTGTCACAGCGTTCGTCTTTTCCAACAGTAACAGTGGGATATCGTTATTGTCCACTTCAGCTAGGTACCGCCATGGCGCGGCTTTGTGGCAAGCTTGATCTTTAAGGCAAAGGTTGCTACAACTTAGAGGAACAGTCTTAGCGATGTTCATTTGTTCATGGAACACAATAATGTGTTCCTGGGAATCATCTGGTCCAAGCCCCTGTTTAGAGCAGGGCCAGTTCAGAGTGTCTTTCTCCGATTATGCCGCGGTTAATTTCTAGAGTAGTGCTTGGGGCAAGTATTTTGGGCTTGAGTATAGCTGCTTGCTGACCAAGCTGGGCTACATGCTTCTGTTATGACTAACGTAAATATTTGAAAGGTAGAATGATGAACTGAATGGAGAAATTGCTGCTGGACAATATTGGCTGTCTGTATTGAAAGAAAATTTGTCGTTAGCATCAAAATCCAAAGCTGTTGAACACAGAGCTTTTTAGTGTATTATTTTTAAGAAAAGAAGTAGAAAATAAGCCAGTAAAGACATCAAATGGTACAGCTGTAAGAGCCATAAGCATTCGTAACAAGAATAGGCAATGACAAATTTCTTTTTAGCTAGGTGAAGTATTTTGTCTGTAGGTGGCATATGCTTTTTGTGAATGAGTCTTTTAGCTAGTGATTGTGCAGCTCAGAATCTATACTCCAAGACAAGCACAGTCATAAAACTAATATGAGAGACATTTTCCCAGGGTCAGTTAGTTTTCACTCTTTAATAATTGATGGCAGTAGCTATGTAGCGGCCTGAGACAGCTGGCTTTGAACCTTCATGGTGAGAACAAATCCTGAGGATTAAAACAGGAGGAAAGCCATCTTCCTTATGGAAACTGTGCAATTTAGCTTTGCCCAGGTGTTCTGTCTTGGAGAAGATACATATCTATATATATGTAATTAATTTTTAATCTATCATGATTCTTTTTGGTCTTCTATCCCATCACGTTCCTTTGTCCTCCATTTTATGGGTTCAGGTTTTCTTTAAATGATTGAACTGTTGACGTGATCTCCTAGCATATTGAAGTTGGTGCTCCAAGGCCAGTAGCCTCAGGTTTTCTTAAAGTCTTGAGGTAATACCTTAATCCCTTTGTCAGCAATCAGACAAATGTATAAAAGACATAGCATTTATAAATTAGTACTGGAGATTCCAAGTCAATCACAGAACAACACAAGCTGGTTATGCTTTCTGAAGGTGGTTTACTGGGCCAGGTCACAAATGCATTTTCCAGTGCTGGAAATCCTGTTAGAATTTGAAGAGGAAGATGAGAGGATTATGGGCTTTGTCCTTTCTTACAGTCCCTTCTGACACAAAAGCACCTGCCACGCGTAAAGGCAAGCAGGAAATGTCTTCTCACATCGTGCTATTTCTGTAATATAGTGACCTTCAGAAGCTCAGTTTATATGAAGTGATCTGTTCCCTCTGATTCCTTCCTGGGTGCAGAAGGTGATGTGTCAGGTTTATTTCTGAAGGCTTCATAGCCTTTGCTTGCAAGCAGTAGTTCTGTGAAGGCACTTGCCTATTTTTATAACAAGTAGGTGGATTTTTTTTTTTATTTTTTTTTTTTAATAACCCAAAGCCCACAGATCTGTTTCACTCGATACTTTGACTTGCATGCCACTTCGGGTCAGAAGCAGTCCCATCTCTCATGAGTAGTGGGAGTGTTGCACCTTTGCTGTTCTCATTATCTTTGCTTGTTTCCATACTGGCTGGCAAGCTTAGTAAGGTGTTTTATTGCAGGGATTTTATGAAAGGTATTTTAACTTCACATTTGCTCCATGAAGTAAATAGTTTGAGTGTCAGTGTCCGTGTAGTTTTCAGCAGTATTTTGGGAGGAAACTGTCCCAATAATATCATTGCTGCTTATAAAGTATTTGCAGTGGGTACTTCTGAAAGCAGCAAGCGTCGTAAGCAAAACAGAAAATCCAGTGGTAGTATCTGTGTCCTGTCAGCTCTGAGGTCGGAGACAATTGTCCTTTGTCTTCCTTTACTGCCAAGAGGACAAGAAGTACGTGCAACTACAGTAAATATTTTCAGGTGTGGGTGGTCTCTGAGCTCCTTTTACAGTTGAAACATGGTATTGAATATGGTATTCTGTAGGGGAGTATTAAATGGAAGAACGCCAAAGTTTTTTTTTCAGTTCTGTATTTCTGTCTGTGCTGCAGACAGCTGGCTCATCCATCTCCTTACTATCCTTCAGCCACATCCATGGTGTGCCTGCCAAATGAGAGCATTCGCACTCAAAGCTGGAGCCTCCAGAGAAAACGCAGCCCTGCCTCACCTCTGTGGGCTTCAGCTAGAAAGGGATGGTTGAAAGTGCCTCCTGCTTGAGGTCAGAGGGATCAGTAGCTACTTGATGTATTTCTGAAACAATAATGAACCAAATTTCACCTCTTCTAAATGAAGGTCATGGAGAACATACACTCAAAAGAGGTATAAATTAATTAGTATGTGATTAATTTCATTGTATTCGTGATGTACAGCATAAGAGTACAAAAAAGATATAGCCAGGGGTTTAACCCTGTTCCTTTAGAATCTGTGCAAAAAACCCTTACGCTCATCAAAATTTATTTTAAATACGGTTAAAAATCAAGTTAAGCTTCCTGCAACAAGAAGACTGCGTTGTTTCTACAAAAGAACCAGGAGGAAGTTTTATAATGATTCTTGAAGGGTTTGAGGAGAAATTAAATTTGCCAGGTTGCAAATTAAAGTATCCACCCTCCTTTGTGTTTGCAATGTAACCCTGTTGACCTTTGGGAACCGCATATAGAATAGAGTTCTGCCTGAAACAACTGAACATCTTCCTGAAAGAGCCTTGGTTTGACTTCTTTTTCAGGTCTGTAGTAAATATTTTTTTTTTTTTTGCTTGTAGCCAAACCTGATCATTAACATTTCATCTGGCATGCGATGCAATTGTTTCTGGAGTGTCTTTTTTTCTGCACTAAACTGCATATAATGGGGCGAAGTTACTTGCGGGCCTTGTTTGTGGGTGAAACGCATTTATGAGGATGAAACCTAAAAGAATATTAACAGGGGTTGAAGCTGACCACAAAAGCAAATGTTTGATGACATAAGCATCAAAGCTTCAGTGCTTCCTGAGGCCTGCTGGGAATACCGACCTTCCGCACCAACATGCTCTTAGCCTGTCTTCAGCCTTATCCAGTAATTCGTGTTGTTCCTGCTGAATGTCATCCTCCCTTGGCAGAAATCAAGATTTTGCTTTTGTTCTCTATTTCAACAGCTGAAAGAATTGGACTTTCTGAAAATACCCACCCACTAATGAGCCAGGTGGAATTCCTCATGCAGAGTGCCAGCTGGAAATAAAAGATGACTCACTTAGGAGGGTGAGGGTGCACAGCATCTGGTACCAAAAATGCTGATTCATCAACAGTTCAAAGTGTTTTTCCTTTGGTTAGGGTTTGTTCTAGCTAGGTCTCCTGAGACTTTCAAAACAAGTTAGACCCTCTGTGAAACTTGAAAGGGAAAAGAGTTTACTCTGAAACTGTCAATGAGAGGGTTGTGGAGAATCAAGTTATGGAAGAATAGATATAATGAGGTAGTCGTACAGGTCAGAGGAAATGCCTAACATGCTCTTTCAGCCTGTGCACTCTTGGCGGACACCTCTCTTGAGGAGAACATACTGGCAGTGATGTACAAAGAGGAAAAACCCTAGCCGAGAGTCTGGTTTTAACAAAGTTTATCTTGACAGAGAAGTAGTTGCCCTTAATTGTCTGTAGACTGGTGGTAACTGCCCCCAAAACTCACAGTGCGGAATTTTTTTTGAGATCTTTTCAGAGCTGAAAACCCTGAAAATGGGTGGGGACTGATAATAAATATGATGGCCATGCAGGGGAAAGTATGATCACAGTTGATGTTTGGAGGGATCTCTCTTCACTGGGAAGAATCACAGATTCTTCCTTTAAACCATTCGACAGTGCAGAGGAGAAGAGCGTTTTGTTGGACAAGGAGGGGTGGCGGGCGCTACGTCCATTGGTGCTGCGTGGTGGAAGCTGGGCTGTGTGGTAGGAAAATAGAACAAGCAGGCTGATAATCCAGAACCAAACAGGGCACTTTTAAAGGGTGATGTTCTGAAACTGTTTTCTAGAAATAAGCTTTTCTTTCTGAACAGAGTGCGGCCAGGGACGTTACTGCTCGCTAGTGGTGACTGTGATTTTTGTACATCAATCCTGTTCGGTTACTTGTTATGTGTGACATGCAAACTTTGTTATGAAAACTCTATAGGCCTGACAGCTGTGGAAGCAGACAATTACATGTAATTTTTTTCACAAGCCATTCCCTCCAGACCGATCTTTGTCTCACAAATTCAAGGAAATTTGGAGAATGACTTCCTCTGCCTCACAGCTGTCTGTTTTGGTTATGGACAGTTGCGTTTCGCTGTTGAATCCTATTTTAACATAAATTAATGTGTTTTCCTGAATAATTGTCTCAATCAATCGATTGTCCTGCTACATCAAGAATGTTGTCTTAGATTTATGTTGTCTGTTACGTGGACATGACAGCGTATTTAACATCCAGTTTTCAGTTTGCTATAAATGTTATTGACTGTGTGGGGCCAGTTTGAATATTGAAACTACTTGCTCGTAGTGCTTCATGATTTGTTACCCTTTTAACTATCTTACCTTGTAACGTGGGTGGGAATATTTAAATTACTAAAATAATGGGTATTAAAATATAAAGTGTAAAGTTTTCACTCTAATACTGAGATGCCAGCACAATCACAAGGATGGTTGAAAATATTTCTGTTCTTTAGTGCATGTCTAGATCTCAGCAAAGCTCTAACAAGTGATGGTAGTTACGCAATTGTACTGGCAATAGCAATTAGAGATTTACAAGTGCTTGTAAATGCTGCTATTTATAGGATGGGCACTTTATTTAACAAAATGCTAATCTTTCTCTGCAGTGGGAGAAAATGTCATAGTGGCGTATTTCATCCTTCTGATGGGACTGGACTATAATATCCAAAAGAACAGTACTTTGTCCTTTTTTTTAAAAAAACCCTAGAGGATTCAAATAGGCTTACATATGGGGGAAGGAGAAAGAATATTTTAAATTTTGCAATGCTTTGGGATATTAGTATTAAAGATCTATGGGGCTTTGCAGGTCACAAGATACCTGTCTTGTGAGATTTGGAATATGTATTTTTAGTTCTTAACCTGTTAATTTTGATTATTGAGGACCAGAACAAGCACCTTGTTCTACTGAAATCCTCACTGTGAGTGTCGGAAAAGATGATTTAAATGCATTTCATTGCTTGTTCTTACTTTGTGAATAAATTTGTTCAGGAATATTTTTAAAAATTAGAGCCAGTATGACAGTATTTTTGTTAATCTTTCTGTTTGAGAGACCCTGTGTGTCTTCTTAAATACGACTGATGGATCCCATTTCAGTAAATGACGGTACTAATAACACAAATCAGGCTTAAATCCAAGAATAGAAAAAGCCTTTTTTGACTTAGTTGTACTTAGTTGTAAAAGTTTCCGTAGATGGTTGTTTTTTTTTTTTCTCTTCACGTTATTTTGACTGTGCTATAATAAGTCTTATGCTCTTGACAGTATTCACGCACAAGGTTAAGTTATTCTTTTTTTCCATACATGCACAGTGAGTGATTGGATTAAATAAGAATTAGCAGAGCAGATCTTATCAGCAGCTCTCCAAGTGTTGAAGGAAGCAGCAGCAGGATGATGCTCAGGATAAGCGACATGAACTGCTGTAGCCTGATGCCAATACATGGTCAGTGAGGAGAGGAAGGAAAAAAAAAGAAGGAAAAGAAAAAAACCTTTTTTTAAAGACTGAAACATTTAAGGCAGTGGGGAAGCCTTTTGTAGAAGGAACAAAATAAATCTTGTATTGTTTTCTGTCTGTGCGGCATGTATGGTCGCTGCATTTGTTTTCAGTAGCTCCGGTGGCTTGCTATGCCAGTGAAAACCTGCAGGGCAGATGAATATATAGTCATTGGCACAGCTGTATTTTCAGAAGCTGCTAATATATGTAGTTACACAAATCTCTTCCTATATTTACACTCTAAGGGAGTAATTTTTTTATACTGGTAGTAGATTTGCTGGTAAAGTTGTGTCTAATGAAGGAAAACCTTGTGTTTATTTGGTTGTTTTCTGCTGGAACGTTCTTAGTATAAACAGATATGGATGTTCGCTGTTGGAGTCATGCTTTCTGGTTGTTTTCAATTTTATAAACTGGATTTTTTTTTGGTTTTTTTTGTTTTTAATAGCAGATTTTCTCTGTGGAATTTTTATGCTTTCCATCCTTACAAAAGACAGATGGACTTGTTTATCTGCTGTGAGGTTCAGGGACAGATTATAGATTATTTTGCTTTGTGTCATTTAAAATATTCTTATTTATGAGCAAGGAAGTTGGCAATAATCACGTGAGTCATGGTGGAAAAATTATCTGCAGGCTGCTGCTCCTGTTGTCCTAATAGGCTTAAAGGAATTACCACTGATGTAAATAATAGTTCTGTGTGCCGCTGGTGGGCAAGGCAGGGCAGGCAAACGCTAAATACAAAGGATGTGTTTTGGGTAAAGCCCTTCCTGTATGATTTTTGCGAAAATAACACTGTGAAGTGAATAATCCATTTTGATTTCTAATAAGCAATGTTAATAATATTTGTAAAAATAGATTGTTTAATTAAAAATCCAAACACCACCTCAAGACATTAAGAATTTAAGCCTTGGTTTCAGCCTGGAGCAGTGTTTGCGTGTGCATCTGTGTAACGCCCTGTAGTGGTTCAGCTTGGCCCAGAAAGAATCACAGTCGCAGTTTTTTTGAAGCTGAGGAAGAAGAGCAGCGGGGAAAGAGCCAGGCCTTCATGCGCCATTCTTTTCATGAAAAGCAGGAAGAATTTCAAAAGATATTTCAGTGCCATTGCTACCTTTATTTGTGCATGCAGAATTCGACCCAGGGCAGCTGGAGGGGAGCCCGACCAAAGCTGCGGGAGCACGAAGAGAAGTAGCGCCCAGAAGAGGTGACAGCGTGGTTTGGTGCGTTGCTGAATGGCGCGGGGACATGTAGAGGACAGTGGCAGCGTGGGCAGCGCAGCTGGCTCGGCGGCCACGGCAGCACGTGCATCTTGTCCCGCTGTCCCTCAGCAGAGGCGGGTTCAGGGGAAGGGAATAACATCTTGCAGCTGACGAGGGATTTACAGTTGTAACAGTACAATTACAGTAGTAACGCTAAATATTAATAGCATCCAAAATTCTCATGCAATTTAGTTTACAGTTGATTTTTTTAAATTGCCCCAAATTTTGTATGCTGCCAACTTGACTAGATAATATTTTATTAGAGAAGCACGTTTATCAAAACCAAGGTGTATATTTCAAACATTTTGTTTTGGGCCACATATCTGTTGTAGGGTATCTGAGCAACAAGAATTTAAAACCTGAAAACTGACTTTGCTATATCATGTAGAAAAAACGGGATCCTGTAAAGCTGAAATGTAGTGTAATAAAACTAAGGAACAAATATCATCAGAATGGGTAAATTGTGGTTTAGGAATGTTGGCTGGAGAAACGAGTTGTACGCGGTTTGCGAGGATTATGTCCCGCATTGTATACTCACCACCTTGCGTTCCATTGAGGATCAAGTTTTATGCCATTTAAGAAGCTCTGTGCACCCTCCTTCTTTTCCAAAGAAAAAGAACTACAGGAGGATATGAGCAAGCCTGTTCTCAAGTACTGCAAGACAGATGCTGTTTTTACAGCCTAATTTTTTGCTTTGCGGTATTTCCTGTTAGCATGGCCCTTTTTTCAGCAAGTGTTACTATTCTACTTTTAGAGTATAACTGCTCTTCACAAAACCTTTGTGTCCTTGGAATGTGAGAGTGTTTAAATCTGATTTTGGTGGTATTTCTTAGAATAAGGAGTAGGAGAGGGAGGAAGATTTCATTAAGATCTGTGAGATTGTGGAAGGCACAGATTGATTCTGATAAGCTGATTGGGTTAGTTAACTATTTCGGAAAGGAGAGGTCGTGGACTCGAAGGGGACCAGCATAGTGTGCAAGTAGTTGAGACAGAATTTCAAGATAAAAGGGAATGGGCAAGGTGAACAGAGTTCATGAGCCTGCCTGAGAGAGGAAGGCAAAAATACAAAGGACAAAAATAAATCTCCGCAATTTATGGTGCCAGTGTGGTGTTAGTCTATTCAAGGGAAGCTGAAGGTGAAATAACCATTTTTTCAGACTGCAGACTCAGGAAGGCAATATTCCAGGTTTTTGTTTGTTTGTTTTGGGTTTTTTGTTTTGTTTTAATACTCATATGCAGGGGGCTCCATATTCCACAGAATCTACAAATAGGCATATCTGTAGGGTAAATGCATATCAGAATAGATCAGGCCAGAGGAGTCTAAAGACTGCCCCTTCAGAGGCTAACCAAACGTAGACAAGAAGGTGGTAAACACAGAATTGAGCCCCTGAATGAAAGACTATGAAATACAGAATGAATTTCCTAAAAATTAAGAGTATGACAGCTTTTAAAGAAAAAAAAAAAGAAAAAAGAAAAAAAGCATCTAACCTTCCATAGCCACCCGCATCTGCTACAAAGTTTAAATACACTTTTTATTAAGGAAAAATTCAGGTTACTTCTTGTTGCTGAAATTCTCATTACTGCTGTTTTTCCCTTGTCTCTGCAGTAAGAATATAATTAAAGCCAAAGCTAATCTCTTGCCTTTGTTGGCGAGATATTGGGAAAACTGCTTTGTCATGGTAAAAGTAATATTTTGATTGAAAATCAGCCATTTGAAGGTCAGCTTCTCAGGTAGCACTTCACCTACTGTTGTCACAGAAAGGAGATTTACAATAGAAAGTAAATTACAGTAATTGAGATTACAGTAATACAGAGCTCTGTGTTTAACCAGTGATTGACAATGCCTGTATTTGCAGACAGTACTCATGTGTTTTTAACTATGTTCAAATTTGGTCTGTCTCTTGTGCAGACCAATTTATTTGCTTCTCATATTTTGGTTACATCTTTCAGGCTTTAGGTGGTAATTTCTTGTTGATTCTTTATTAACTGTTGGAAAAATAAACATTCTTTTACTTTATACAGTTAAATCAGGTTGCTTTCTACTTCAAAATGGGAGCCAGCTTATTTTCCTTAAAATGCTCAGGATTTTTGTCTCATGTGGTATTACCTGTGGAGATCTGGGTATGTGCCATACTTGAATCTGAACACTCTTTGTTTATTTGCAGGAGAGGTCTGATCAGTGTTGGTGAAGCGATCGCTTTCCCCTGTACTGAATGGCATCTTGGCGACCGAGATTGTTTTCACTATGAGAAGTGAATCAGGTTGTTTAGATTGGTTGCAGCAGAAAACGCAAATGATGGTAAGGGGTAATAAAGTTTATGGTGATTTGTAAAATACACATTTATTTCAACTGTTTAATTGTAGGTCTTAGCTAATAGATAACAAATTACACTTTCAGTCACACCAATCTTGACATTTTTGTTAGTTTGAAAGTACATACTCAATACATCTGGCCAACTATTTATATAGTAAAAAGGAGTTGGATGGATGGATGCTTCAAAAAAGAAGTTAATTTCTTTATTTTTAAGTATCTTAACCCTTGAAACTTACTCGACTAATGGGAACTCAGTGCTGTGCAGATGCTTTTGTAGGTTTTGTGATGTATTCTTTGGTTGTTAGGCCTACTCAGTGAATAGTGGTGTTTCCTGCTGTTTTTTTTTAGAGGAGGAAGAACAGTATGTCTTTCATTATGTGATACACTCTGTAAACAGCATATCTGAAAGGTACCTTAATCTGAATTTAGCTACCTTATGAATTTAAATTAGAATGATGTCATATGATATTCATGCTGACTCTATATCGATACTTGCATTTTCTTTCTTTTTTTGCAGATTCTTTTTTCTTGTTGGATATTTTCCATTCTGTTGAATGTGTAATTACAACTATGGCAACAAGAGTGGAAATAAATTCTACTTTGGCGTCTTTGAACACAGTACCTGACTTAAGCGAAATTAGAAATGAGGATAAATCACAGCGTGTATATGTAAGTGTGCTTTCGGATGCAAGTAACAAGACAAAGGAGGCTTCAGCATCACTAACTCTTGAAGAGAAGAACAAGTTTGGGAGTACTTCGAGACCTGTAACAATGCCGTCGCTAGGATCAAGGCCAAGACTTTTCCCAAAGCCTTTTTCTAAAGAGAAATCTTCAGATACTTTTGCAAATGTAAAACCACCTATTCCGGCTTTCAGATCAAGTAGTCTTATTAGGAAGTCCACTGAAGAAACATCATCTGTTAAGGTAGTAAGTGGAAATGTTCCTCCGTTAGTCGATCAGAAAGTAACTGAAAATGAAAATAAGGCTGGCAGTGAAGTAGTCACAAACATGACTTTCTACACTGGTCCCAGTGCGAATACTGTCATTCTTTTTGAGACAGCAGGCACAGAGCAATCAAAGGTAAGCCTGGCCGAAGAAAAAAGGGCTGCTGATGACCACAGAGTATTTAGTACTATGCAAACAAAAGAGCTTCAGTGCAATACAAAGCTGGAGAAACCATCTCAGCCATCTGAAATGTCCAGGAATCCTGAAGGGTCTCTTCATAGGCAGATATCGCTTTCCTCCAGTCTTAGACCAGTCTCTTGGAACTCTCTCAAAACTGGTGAAAGAAAAGATGCTTATGAAGTTCATCCAGGGGAGAAAAACAATGATGATGCAAATAATATCAACAGTAAAGTTGATTTCTCTGTTGATGTGCAGCAAAGGCCAAAACATAGGCCAGTATCTGCTATTTTTCTGGAATCATTAAGAGATCAAAAGCATCGCACTGTGGAAGCTTCTGAGGAAAAATCTCCTACAGAGAAATCCTGGGTTAGAAAACCAAGGCCTTTGTCCATGGACCTGACGGCTAAGTTTGAACACAAAGATCTTTCCTCTTGCAAGAAGACTTGTTCATCTCACGAAAGCAAGGAAAATGTATCGATAATTTCTTTTACTGACATGGGCTGTCACAATCAGTCTGAAATAGGGCCAAAAACTGAAGAAACTGAATTTAATAAAAGCAGTTCTAAAACAAATTTGAAGTGCAGTAGTCAGGACATTGGCATCCTAAATAATGGAAAATACATAAGGGAAACGAAGCTTATATCTAAAAGCGAACAAATTGAGACAAAACCAGAAATAATGACTAACTTGCACGGTTCTGAAAGAAGCCATGAAACCACTAGTGAAAGCAGAACTAATAAGGGGGGGAAAAGACCAGATCAAAAGGAAACACATCTGTTTCTAGGCTGTGAAAGCCCTGCAGCTTCCTCGGAAAAAGAGAATAATATCGTAAGAGGTAGTGTTAAAAAACACATTAGTTTGTTTACTTCAGAAAATCCCAGTACTTCAGTGGATACAGAGCTTCTCCAGTCAACTGCTGAGAGGGAAAACAGATGTGGGAACATCCAACAGAGAATCAAAGAACTGACAACAGAAAATACTGATGTTAAGCCAGGAAATCTACACAGGTCACTTCAGTCACGACCACTTTCTGCGGACTTAACAAAGATGTAGGTTGCAGAGAAATTTTAATCCTCTTAACTTCACCTCATTCAGTAAAACTTGCTCTCTCAGTACAGTAAAATAATTGATCATTTTGGTTCCACTAAATGTAATTATTCTTTATACTATTATTCTTGAGCCCCTTTCCCACCTTTTCCTATCCCCAAACCCCCAAAATTTAGTGAAATATACCCTGGCAACAGCTGCAAATTGTGGCCTTTGCAATGTTACTGTGACTTTATTATTACAATTTCATACTTTTTGAAATCTTGAGGTGAGCGTTGTAGACTGCAAGCTTATATATTTGTGAGAAAGCCAAAGAATGGTTACCATGTCTTTGACAGCAGTATGAAGTATCAGGTTTTCAGTCAGACAGGAATCTTATTTCACTGTCATATTAAAGCCTAAAGACCTATGATGTCTGTTCTGCCTAAGCTGTGGCAACAAACAGTGTTAGAGTAATACAAGACCTGCTAATTTTTACATACCAAAACAAAAAAAATTCTTGTCCAGTAAAAAGTGGTGTAGTCCAAGAGAAAATGTATTCTCTCAGTACAAAGTTGGGTAATTGATTATGCAAAATCATAAAAAATTGCTTGTGACATGAATGAGATAGCACTTTGTCCACTTTGCAATGCTATCTGAGGCCATACTGCAGGGCCTGGTACTAGTCTGGATAGTTCATGTTCTGTATGTGATGACAAAGGGATAAAGAAAGAAGGATAATGGTTTTTGGTAGTGTAAAGGAAGTGTGCTTTGGGTAATGAACACAGCAGATGTTTGGCTAACAGGACCTGCTTTATGAATAGTGGAATACTGGAATTTTTCAGCAAACCTTGGTCTTTTAACATTGTGATCAACATAAAAAGAAATTTAACTGAGACATGAATGTATTAGTATCTCTTTCACTATGCCTCATTATGTATCTCTAACTCTTATACAATAAGCTGCGTAACTAACCATTTTTTGGGAAGCGACAATCCTTTGGTCTAGATACAATTAAATCAGCAAATACAGTTACTTACTAGGAAATAGTGATGTTTCTGCTTTAAGAAATATAATTTATTGGACAATTTCTACCAGTCTGCTTTGGTAGGAAGTATACCTGCCAACTAACTGGACAAAAAGAAGTAATAGAAGTCTTCTATTGTAGGTTTTCAAGTCCGACATCAAGCAGTGAAGCAAAGCCTGAGAAACCTGCTGAAACTAGAAATGACTCTATCAGTGAAATGCAAGAAAATCAAAAAGTAAGAAAAAGGCATTAGCTGATGTGGTCTTTGGCTAGGTTTGCATTTAGAACGCAGAGAGCACTGTCCTGTGTCCCATGTGTCTTCATCAATCAATTACTTCAAAATGGCTATTGAGACTATTAAGAATGGCATAATCCTAATAGGTTTACTTGTGTAAGTCTATCTTTAGGACACGCTGATAAAGTATGGGAGTATCGTGTCTGTTGAGTTTTTAAAAGTTAAGTATGCATGCTGTTAAATGCATGCAGTGGTATAGAGTGAAAAGTAGTTTATATACTATTTTAAAGGGATTTTTAATGCATGAAAACCCATAGCGAATGGACTATGGCTTTTGTAGTTTTGTGCAGTGATTATCCTTTATCTTCTCTAAGCATAGCATTAGTGTAGTGCATGTCTACACCCAAGTCATAACTCGTTACATACATGCTCTGTGTTTCATGTCAATCTCCTAAATATCATTTGACTTGGAAGTTTTGACACTGAAGTATTATACAGAAAGTTCTGATTTGCTATAAAAGCTGTCAGGCTGTCTTTGTTTCTAAGCAACACTTTGGTGTTGCAAAACATAACTTCTCTGCTGCCACTTCTTAGTATTGGAGATTTAATGTAGTTTTAAGGGTATTTCTGGTGACTTCTCATGGCTGTGCCTTTTTCCTGTCTAGGTTTAAGATAGGAATATATTGAAGGAAACTAGCATCTAGATACAAAGTTTCTGTAGTTTATAGCATTTTAAAGAAGAGGAATTGGTTTTAAAAAGAAAATCTTTCATTAATGGAAGTGCTGTTTTCAGCATAATATAAATAAAGTAGGATTAAAAAAATCCCTTTGAATTCCTGGAAGAATATAGATCAGATTTAAAAACCTTTATATATAAATGTCTTTAGTGTTAATTTTGTGACATTCTTCAGCTTTTTTTAAAAGAGACTCTTAAGTAAATTCCAAGTTTTAAATTTTAAAATTTGAAAAAAAAGTTTGCAGTCTTGTAGGACTGGGGAGTATTCTTTGATTCTGTTTATTATTTGCATGCTGTGATTTTCAGCGAATGTTATTAAAAATAACAGCTTTCAGGATGCTAGCTGTATTTCCTGCAAGTAGATAATAGTAAAGAATCAGCAATAAATATTAATTCCCACTTTCTCTTTTTACTTCAGCTCAGCCTTAACATTCTTAGCTGAGCAGCTCCAGCTGTGATATTTACGCAGATCTTCATGTTCCTTGCAGTTCCTGACCATGTAACTATTTAGTTAGTGAACGGCTATATTTGAAAAGACAGTTTTGACAAAATACAGTATATTTGGTGTCTCCCAGGAGTTTAGAATTCTTCTGAAGGTGCCCTGCATCCCTATGGTGCTGTTCTGTGCTTTGCTTTCGAACCTGAATTTCCGTAGGGCTTGCAACATAAATGTTCCTAAGTGTTTCTGTGGTAGCTGGGGTTATGAACCTTCTGAAGTTTTTTACTACTTTTGCATGTGTTTCCTTCTCTGGAGTATGCTGTGGCTATAAATTCACTGCAGATTAAAATCTCTTGTGAAATACGAGCTCAGGAACTCAGTGTCATGCATATTTCAAGTATGAACACTTCATACATTTCTCCTTTTTTATATTAGAAGTAAAAATCGAGCTACGGGATAATTCTGTTATAATTAAGGTTCAGAAGCTGGAGGTACACATTTGCTTGGATTACCTTTGTCTCAGTGGATTTTGTATTCAGAGAACGTGGATGTGTTTAACTTGTGCAGGCTGTTGTGCACAGAATAGGTGCAAGTAAGTTTTAAAATAAACCTTATTATACACATCTTTTAAATAAACTATCTTAACTGTTGGATTTTTTTTGTTCCAGAGTAAGGAGATCAAGCTTGCACAGGGCACAGATTTCACTGAAGCACATGCTACTGGGAACCCTTGGAAACCCCGGCAGATTTTAAAAATAACAAATAAACCTGATCAGATACAGAGGAAAGGAAGCTTCCTTGGAGATGGTCAGCATTTTTCTCAGCAAAGTGAAAATTCTCTCTCATTTACAAGCAACTTGGAAAAAAAATTAAAACCAACCACAATTATGGAAAAGACCTACATTAAAACTGTCCGAGCCACCATGTTTGACCATAATGTTCAGAGGCATAACGTTGCTGCTGATCATCCTGGAACGGATTCTGCACTGAAAATGAGTAACGAGCTTGAGGCAAAGCGTGATGTGGTGACTGCGGGGCACATCAGACGATCATGGATGGGAGAAGTGGAAGAAACCACTAGTATAAAGAAGGAGTATCACAAGCAATCTGATTCATCAAAACATATAGCAGATGTAGAAAAAAGTGGAAAACCAGCTTGTTCAAGTGAAGACAAGAAAATGACTCTGGGAATTCTCTTGGAAAAATCTTTTGTTGAGAAAAGTGAAAAACCTACTCCTAAAAATGCAGAAGACTCTCTAAGTTACCAAAGAATAGAGCCAAGATACGAAATCTTTCAGACGTGTGGTGAAAGAGCTCTTAGTGAAGCCATTACAATGGCTCCTGAAAAAAAGGCCATGACACTCAGAACTAGAAAATCATCCGTGAAAGAGAATAAGAATGATGAGGATGTTCTACACACTGGTCAGTCGGCTAGGACAAATATTAAAACTCTCTACTTGAAAGAAGATAACGTTATTTCAGAAGCTAAAGACACAAAGGTTTTTACAAGCAAGTCTTCATTGAGAGAACCTAATGATTTTTGCTCCAGTGAATGCACTTTACCTGACCAGAAAAAAGACTCTGATAAAACTGAAACTGATCCGATACTAGTAGTTGAGAAAATACCTTATTCTACAAACAAAAGTAAATGTTTAGGAATGAATGAAAAAGTAAACAAACTACATCCTGAAATTAAAAATGATGAGAGTGTAGTCTCTTCCATGGATAAAGTGGAGAAGTCTAATATGATGAAATGCCCTTCTGAGAAAAGGAGTTCTAGACCAGGTGGGACCGACAGCTATGTATTCAGAACCAACTTTGATCGTGAAGTTATTTCAACAGGTATAAATAAACATGGGGCCCAGTCTTCTTCAGTTCTTTCAAGTGGACAATTTTGTAAACCTTCCATTAGCCACCATCCTGATACAAGAGCGCTGACCACTAATAATGAGGAATCTAGGGCCTTTGGTTTAAGGAAAAGTCTAGACTTAAATTGCAAAGAGCAAGACTTTAGCTTAGGTACTACAGCTCATGAAAACAGTGAAAAAATCAGAGTAATAGATCCAGAAGAAAAAGTCAGGAGAACCAGAAGTAGTGTTTCTGACTTAAAGATTTCGGAAAGGTGGAGAAGAAGGACCTTGCCTCAGGATTCTATCAAGACAGAAGAAGTTGTCTGGCCCACTCCAGAAAATATCAAAAGGCTGAGTCGGACAGATTCATTGCAATTGGATGAAGGTTCAGTTAAAAAGAGAAGCAAAAAAAGCAAAGAAGGGGTGGAAGGGAATGAGGCAAACCAAACTGTTCTCGGCAGTCCTGATGATTACTTGAAAAATCAGAGTTCTACCTTTGAGCCAAAGGCAACTTATTTTGCAGTGACATACCAGATTCCTGGTAACAAAAAAGAGAAAAACTTTGTTGGTACTCCTAGTGCAAGTGAAAGTAATACAATTTCTAGCTCAAGTGAAGGAGCAACAATTAATCTGGAGCCTGTTTTTTCTGGAAGGTCCAAACCTTTATTGCAGCAACCAAATAAAAATTTGACAAGTGCAAATTGCAGAGAAGACTCACGGGAAGTGCATATTCACAAGGATTGGGGCAAAGAAGAAGACAAAGATGGTATTTTTTCCAAAAACATGGCAGTTGGTAATTTTAATGTATCTAGGAAAGATAACCAACAGTATCATGAAAGAGGTTTGGATCATTCTAAAGAGAAGATTATAGATGTTGATGCTTTCCTGTTAAAACAGGATCTGGAAAATACAGCTCAAACTGATCTCAAAAGTAGCAGAAGAAAAATCTCCTCTTACCATGAACCCAGATCCCCACTGCGTTTTGCACAGTTACATAAAGACAGTGAACTAGTCCCTCAGAAATGGAGTGAAAATAATTATGATTTACCTGGAAGGAAGGCTGAGGATGGTTACAGATCCCAGATTCTTGATATTGATGCACTTATGGCAGAATATAAAGAAGAATCAGTGAAGGCCAGTAATGTTCAAGACAAGCTCTCTGAAGATTACAGTTCACTCAGTAGGGAGAAATCAAAGAACAAAAGAAATGTGTCAGATAGGATGACTTCTTCCTATAGCTGGAAAGAGTGGAAGGGATCAGATCACTATTCTGTTAATAACAAACAAGGTGACTATGCAGAAGAGTACCGCAGGCCAGAGAAATTAATTGTAAATGAAAAGAGCAAAGAGAAACTGGAATCGTGTAATCCTGATTTTGAAAAACAAAAATCCAAAGACAGAAAATTCAGCCCTCCTTATTGGGGAAATCCTAGCAGCTTTTTTTCAGATAAGTTTGTGAATTCACCCGTGGAGTTCACTAGGAAGAAAACCTTCATCGTTGATGAGGATGAAGAGGTGAACTTAACTTCCAGGAATCAAAGTTCAAAATTTGTAATTGATAAGGTACAGCCTATAAATGCAGTTGGTACAGACCAAAGGTTGGAAGTTAATTTTGCTTCCAGGTTGTCCCTAAAGGCAGATGATGGCCTCTTACAGAAGAACCTGGTCACAACAGAACAGTTATTGGAGGTGTCTCCAGAAGGTGATTGGAGCAAAAATGTAGCAAGGAGCTCTATAACGAGGAACAAAGGCAATGTAAATAAGACGATGTGTGAGAACGACTCTTCCAATGTGAAAAGCAAAACTGATTGGAAGAACTATACATCTGGTTTGGGAAGTGCACCCCCAGATCTAAGGCGATCTTATTCAGAAAAGGGCCGCCAAGGAAAAGACAATCTACCGCTTATGCAAGAAGTAAGGGGAAGAAAGGTTCTATACCAGTCCAGGCAAAGCTTCCCGTTGGACAGTGCGGATAATGGGTGGAAACACAAGATGTTGTCTCAGCCAGAATCATTCTTCCATGAGGATAAAAAGGTATTACCAAATGGTATCTAAGTGTTTGCTGTAACTAAAATGGAAAGTGAGGAGAAGCTTTTACTATGTCTCTGTACTGCTTTTCAGTGTTAGCTGCGACTTTGCAGCAAGTGAGCAGATACATACTTTTCAATAGAGTTCATTTGCTTTTGGGTTGTATTTTCTTGAGGAATTTGTATTGTACTAGATGATTAGATTTGTGTTTCAATTGTATAAATATTTATTGATGTTTCCATGGAGAGCTTGAAAAAGCTTTAAAATGTGTGCGTATTATTTTATTAATGCCAGAAATCTAGGATCTTAAATTAAGTCTGCAATTTTGTAATTACTCGAAAAGAAGTAGTTGATTTTATAAGTTGTCAACAGTGATCTTTTTGGAGTTCTTGG
>VZTL01054607.1:144512-195109 GCA_013400535.1 Scopus umbretta
TCCAACATAAGAATTTTTTTTTCCTTTCCATTTTCACTCTTTGATAACAGCCTGATTCTAGTAAAGAAGGAAATTGTTTCACGTTTAAAGGCATACACCTAACAGAGAGTTAAGGACAAGAATAGAATTTATGAGAATAAATAATTTCCTGTTTGCTTTGCTAGAGCTAACTGTATTGAAAAGACAAGACTTTTCCCTGCCCATTTAAAAATATTTACTCCTTCACGAAGAAGTCAAATACTCTTTACGTTGTGCTTTAGCCCTGCCTGCATCACAGTATAGGTATAAAAATAAAGTTGTTCTTATGTTCGCTCTGGACAACTGGGATTTTATCTTACAGAATTAGCTGCAAATCTCTCAGACTCTTTAGCAGAGAGAGAGCTCATCTGCATGGCTTAATACCTTAGGCTGTTGTAGGGGTCTTTTCGTTTAGACCTTGAATGCAATTTGAAGGACTGCGAGCCTCTGTTGTAACTATCTGTAAAGTAAAAATGCTTTCTGGTTTTGCAGCCTGTTGTAAGACTTAGGGTTGTTATGCACTCTGTGCTCCCTTAGAAGGCACGGTTAACTGCAACATGCTGTGGTAAACCACTTGAATTTCAGATGTTTTCAAGTATTGTCTTTCATAAATCATAATGACTCCATCACAGCTGACACAGGTCTTTAATTCTCTGACGTTTGATCACGAACCTCAATTTCTGATTAAGTTGTCAAGACTGATAGCAGTCTTATGAATTAAAAACTGAGGAATGTGCGATGCGGCTCATCCCCCAAATAGAAGTAACTGCACTTGCTCTGTTGGGCTGAAGGGATTGCAACTTCATCTGGAAACAGAGCAGCTTTAATGCAACTATGGTTTATAATCAAAATTGCTACTTTGTGTAGTTAAAATGGAGCATTCTGGTACTAGAACTGGTGTAGGCATGAATTATTTTTAAGCCTGTGGTTATGTATTTTATTTATTTATTTTATATTAAATGTTGGTATTTTGTCCTTTGGTGAGGAAAATCTGGTATCCATAATGGTATCCATATAAAGATGCACTTATTTGAGACTCTGATCTGTGGGTGGAGAAGGATGTGTTTAAGAAAACCATGAGCTGACTCTTAAAAATATTTTGGAAATGAACTGTAAGGGAGAGAAGATAAATATTTTATAAACACGTGCAGATGAATTTATAGTTTGGCTTGTTCACCAGTATTTTCCAGTTCTGCCTGTGACGGGTCTCTCTCCTGCCCATTGAAGAGCAAGCCTTCTCATCTTCTGATTGTATAAAGCCTGTAATATTGCAGCTTCACTCCTTCACAGACAGAAACAGATACACTAAAAAAACCCCATCATGTGCAAATTGTTCTGTTAGCATAAAAACCGAATCGGCTTGGACGAAAATCAAAAGAATTTGTCAGCTGTACAAGATCTTATAGGTGGCCATTAGAAAAGTGGGGGGTGTATTTTTCTTAAACATCCAGAACCAAAATTGCAAGCAAAGGAGATTGTGGAGTCCTGGAGAAGACCTCTGCATTGTCCCTCCCCAGGAAAGGTGAGAGCCCGAGGAGTGCAGGGTTGGGGGGACTGGCAGTCAGGGTCCCCCTGGACTGTCTCCTGTCACTTGTCTTTTCTTTTCCTGTCAAAAAAAGGGACATAGGTCAAGAACGTAGGAACAAATAGAAATGTTATGATTCCCATTTTTGACCTTCACAAAATACCTACCATCGTTTGGTCATTTAGCTCTGCTTCCTATTTCTGAACGCAGCCCAGAAGAGGATGACCCAGTGTTGGTTAATAGCTCGGTTTGCCCAGGCTTTCTTCCTTTTTTGGTAGTATTCGTTTGCTGGGAACATTCCAGTGGTATACAAAAAGACACTTTGTTGTGTCTTTTTCTTCTTGTTCGCAAAAGACATTTTTATATTAAAGGCAGGAGCTTTTCTTTCATATGTGTCTTGTTTTTTTTTTTCTTTTCTTTTTTCCTGTACATTACCGAAAAATAAGGTCAGCTAGTAACCCCGACAACTGCGGTGGCATTAATAGCGTTTCATAACCCAGCCTGCAAAACAGAGTGGGTTTAGAAGCTTCTCTTTCCTTCCAGATGAAGGGCTTTTTAGTGCGAAACCCAAAGTACTATTATTAATTCTAGACTAACACATTACGGATTACCGAGATGAGAGAAGTCTGAGCAGTGAGATGCTAAATAACAAGTGGTTAAGTCACATGGTGCTGGTAGCTCAGCTACTGCTTATAAGTAGCCACAGCATCTGTTAAAGGCACAGAGCTCAGCGTGATGACGTGGGGCCAGATAAACAGACACCGTACATTATTCATGTTGCTTTTAATTGCTCCGGTCTGCTTTTAACTTCAGCTGGAGGCGGGGAAGAGAGGGGAGGCTGAATCTAATGAGGATGGTTTTGCGATAACTTTGTGCTTTGGAAGATGGAGTATTATTACTGTCCACGTTTGCTGAAGTTACTGCAATATTTGTGGGTAAGTGTGCTCTTTAATGTAACTGCGCTTACCAAGCTGGACATTTTAAACTGTTTTCAAAAAGCCTGAGACTGTTCATATGTAGCAATGGCTTGTTTTGCAGTTTTTCTGATCTTTCTGAATGGTAACATTAAACTTGGGATTTATTTTATATATAGAGAAAGGCTATTTTATCTTTAATACTCTCTTAAAATGAGGAGACTGCAGTCTACTTAAATGTGCCTCGGAAAACCCTCTTAGTAATGGGAATTTCTTCTTGTTTATATCTAACCGTAGGAGTTGTAGTTTTGAGTACTGCGTGTTAGAAATATTCTTCCCCACTTGTTTAAAAGCTATTCTTGGACTCTAGGGACTGCTGCGCTGTTTTCACAGTGTTCCCCTGCTGCTAGCTAGAGCTGCTGCCTACTATTTAAGTAAAATGGCCAGTACTAACGGCTTTGGAAGTGTGTATTTTTACAATTCCTTACTTATTTTTAATGTGACTGTGCTAATAGGTTTCACCCTTCTCGGCAAGCACTTCCTCTTCAAACAATGCTTAGGGCCCTCTTCAATGAAAAGCTCTTTTTAACAGGCGGCTTTTACTGTGCTAGTCTGCCAGCTTTGGAGGGTTACTTTTTCACAGTGATCGCTATGTGTCTGATATTTTCACATTTACAAGAGAGGAATTTGATTTTTAAAGTCTTTATGAATAGATACTATATTACTTTGAACCTAATTACTTAATGTTTTAATTTCTTCTGTACTAATTAGATATCAGTTTTCATTTGTTTGTGGTATTGTCTGCATTAATCTAGCAATGTTTTCAGCTGTAAATTCAGCCTGTAATCAGCAGTGACACTTTAAACCTTTTAATGTTAGCACATTTTGAAACTGCAGAAAAGAGTTGGCTTCCCTCATTTAGAGTTTAATTTTACAGTCCTTGCCTTCTATGTGTTTTTGATTGGTCATGAGATGAGATTGCCTACTGTAATTTTTTTTGCAGCTGGGAGAGAAAATAGTACTTTAAGAACTGGGCATTTTCTTAAAAAATTTTTCCTGTTGGAGACTAGTATTGTAAAACATGGAAGTCTTTGGACATTCTTAATTTTTTTTTTTATTTGATTAGCTAGATTTTTAAGAGGCAAGCTTTCTTTAAGTTGCACATTAAAAACTTAGTGTGATATATCAGACTTCCATGTGATGAGGGGGTGGATGTTCTTCATGGTTTGCCAGTGAGAGAAGTCTGAAAGAGATCTCTGAATGCTTTTGCTTTCACATGTATCTGGTGTTTTTTCCATAAGGCGAGGGGTAAAAAAAAACCCAACCAAACCAATACAAAATTTTTGATCAGTCCAGGAGATCACTGGGACGATATCTAATCTTGTGCAGTTTTAGTCTGTAACAGAACAGGTATGTTGTATTTTCTGTGTGCATACGTTCTTTTAGAGGCCTTAAAGTATTTCTTAGGCGTTTTCATTAGTGTATACTCTCCTGATATGTTGCAAGAAAATATTGGAAGGACAATTGTGATATTCATGATATTAAGTATATATTAAAATAAGGGAAAAGCACAGCTGTGCCTTTTGTCACTTTTGGTGTTGATGTTGCAGCTGAAGGCTACTAAGGAGATACTTATCACTTCTCTGTCTTTATAATCAGGAGAAACCAGAGACATTGGGGTTAGTTGTCAAGCTTTGTGTTATTTAATCTATCTTGGGGAGCTAAGATACTTTATTCATTAGGTAGACATACCTGAAGAAGCTGCAACTCTTAATTAAAAAAATACTATCATGAAAATCCATTTTTAAAGCTACTATTTGAGTTATTAATAGTTTGCATCTCTTCTGCTGTGTATTTGTTTTACATCTACACAGTGGTGGAGTTGTTGGACGTTAGTGGACCCACTCAGTGCCAGCTAGCTTCTAATTACTTGCTGATTTCTCTTCTGATCTTTGACTAGGATATGCATTACTGTGATGTGTAGGAAGCTTGTCAAAAGAAATCCTCATAGTACTTCTTGAGCACAGCATAGTTTGTGGTCTGCCTGAGTATGTGTGATATGATGACTGACCACCAAGAAGTCTGTGTCCTGTAGTCAGGGGTGTTGAGTGACAGCTCTAAGTTTCTGAAAAGTAGTCGTCATGTCTGGCAAAATGTTTTGTTCAGAAGGTTGTATTAGATGCAGGCAGAGTTCTGTCCAGTAGTTCAACCGTGAGCTCCCTTTTCAATTCAGGTTGCAATAGTGAGGAGGAGAGCAAGCTTACCAAACCTGGATCATTTACACTCTTAATGAGGTATGCTACAGGATTCAGAAATACTGCAGCTCTTTATTGGTTGGTGTTTTCTTTAGTGTGATGCATAACACTGAAACAGGGATTACTGAGAAGCAGGTTCCTAGGAAAGTCTGAGCATTGGATTTTTTGATGACAGGAGATGGACTAACAAGAGCTGCTGAGAACTATTGCTGCAACTGTACCGACTAGCTAAAAGAAAAGAACAACGACAGAAGAAAGCCAAAAGTGCTGATTGAGCCTTGCAGATTGGTACATAGGGTTTTTATGAGTCTTTATGATGACTGTTCAAGAATGCAGAAGTTCCCAGCTGGTATGATTACACAGTCTGGTTTTGGGCAAATTAGTCAATGTTTCTTTGCGAAGGGGAAGAGCAGGACTCTTAAACACCACTCTGTGTTTGGTTCACTCAGAAAATTCTGTCTTCATACTACAAATGTGCTCATTGTTGGGAGAGATTTCTCAGAAGCTTGTCAGTTTTTTTATTCCAGCTATATATTGGTCCTTCTTTGATTCTGGCCATTCGGATTATAGATGGTGTGAGATATTACTTGTATAGGATACAACCGGGTTTTTGCTGGTGATAGGGGGAAAAGGGGCCTGGGCTGCCTCCTAGATCTGTCTGCAGCCCTTGGTAGGACTGCCTGTGGTTGGTCCTGCCTTAGCCTGTGTTTTCCAGTAGGCTGCTGGTGGTGCTCTTCCTCCTGGCATTTTCAGGGCTGGCTGTTTACCATCCAGCTGGTGCCAGCACCGATTCCTTTTGCTTCCTTTTCCATCAATCTGGAATCCAAACTAACTGAGTTGCCTTCAGTCATACATTCAGTTACAGACTGTATTTGTTATTTGGACCCCGTCAGTCAAATGCTCAGATAAGCACAAAGCAGAGCACTGCACACTAGGTGCCAAATGCATTGTGGTGGTCTGTAGTTCAGCAGCTGAAATTCAGAGACTGAATCATAGCTCTGTATTCCCTGTCATCACTTCCTTCTTTGCTCTGCCATGTACCTTCCTCCTAGCTGTGATCTTTTCATCACCTTTAATTGGTTAATTATTGTAATTATGTATACAAGTGCCAGTCTTTCAGTGACCATGTGCTATATTTATTATATTTGAGTATTTTCCAGGGTACATGGGGTATTCATCATCCCTCTTCCAGCTAGTGAGGAGCTTTGCTGCAGCTGATACAAGACATCTTTGGGTCTGACTTGCGTAAGAAGTCCTTTAAGTGCTGCTCAATAGTCTGCTGTCCAGCTGCTTGCATCAGTCACACTGTTGAGCTGGTCAGCATGCCAGGTATGCAGCCACAGCAATGAGGTTTCCTGTTCATTTGTAACTCCCTTTGTCCAATAACCAGCTTTTTTGGCTTCCTTGTGGACACAGCCACTAGTGGAGCACTCTCAGTTGGTTCCGTTCCTGTCCTTAGCCATCTCAAAGTCATGAGCAGTTCTTGTTCTGCCCCAGGGCATTTAGTGGTGTGCTCCAGTGTTGATGATGTAATCTCTTTTTTTGGTACCTCTGAGGCTACTGTAGGAGCACACTGATAAACAATGATCACTGTTACAAGTAGGACTAGGTAACATAAGCCAGCTCAGTGAATGGAGGCCAGTGTTCTTGCAGTGGGGGCAGATCTGGCAAGAGATAGGAAATCTCTGGATCTGTTCCAGAATAGGTGCTGAAGGAAAAGAATAGGAGCCCTGGCTGATTTTGAACAGGCACTGTAGTACTCACGGGGAGAGGAGGGTTGGTGTCAGGACATGAGCGGTCCTAGATGCAGTTTTTAGTACCTTGGTCAGGAGCCAGCTGCGACTTTGGTCACAGCCAGATTCAGAATGGTCGTGGCTGGTTTGTTGCTTAGTGAGGGACTTGGCCTGCAGTACTGGCTGGCCCTCCAGCTGTGCTGCTGTGGTATCAGAGCCAGTCAAAGCGTTGGGGCTTGATGGAGAGCTATGTGATTGCCATTCAATCCAGGTAAGACAGATAATGTCAGTAGGTGAGAGAAGACAGCTGGAAGAGCTGAGAGCAGCTACTAGTGTGCTCCCTTATACGAGAACGTGCTGTGATCTCTAGACAATATGTGGTCTTTCTCTTGACAGCTAGATGTTGGTCTGGTCTGGATCCCCTGACAATGTGTATGGTAGACACATAAATCCTGACACCTCATAAAGTGAATAGTTTCATTAGTTTCACCTGAGCGTGACAGGAAAAGCATCTGGGGCAGATGACTGGCTGAAGATGCCTTGAAAACATGAACACATTGTAGATATGGTCTAAGATTGGCCTTGGCTCCAATTTAACGTGATGAAGTTCCAAAAAGTCTGTGGGAGACCAGTATCCTGTTAGCAGCAGAAAATCTCTCATAAAGCTTGTAGCTCTGTGTAATACATCATACTGTGATTCACAGTGGAAGTGGAAGTGGGCTTCAGATTCATTGTTCAGTTTAGGCCTTCTGGTTTGGATGATGGCGATGAGTTTCCCGAACAGGGTAGGTGCCATTCCTGATGAGTTGCTGCTTCTCAGTCTGGCACTTGTCTTTGTTCAAATAGCAAATGCTACATCCTGAAAGCATTCAAAAGAAAATGGCATGTTTTAAATAAAATGTTACCCTTCAGCACCATGATGGTTTAAAAAGACATTCTTTATTGACAGTCATTAAACAATAATTACAAAATCAAAAGAAAATTTGGATATTTAAGTAAGAAGTAAGATCTAAAGTTTGTTTTGATGAGGTTTTAGTCACTACCTTTTAAGAGCGGTTTTGATACTCTTTATCAGGTGATTCCAAAGGAAGTGGCAGCTCGATAATAGCCATGCTGCCGTGGCATGTCACTGCAACAGCGTTTTGATGGCTGATGGAAGGAAGCCTTAATCATAGGTCTGCATGCCACGTGTAATGGCTAGCCCTGCTTTAAGGGAGAGAAGGCATTCCGTGTCGGTGTTGTGTGGCTTCCCTCTGTGTGCACTGCCTGGGGCTTTCCTGTGGGGACAGTGTTTGCTGCTATTCTGTTACAGGGTTTACTTTTGATGACAGGGCAGTTGCATTTCAGGCATGCATTTCTTCCAAAGACTTAAAAATCCCTCACACCCAGGTGGTGTCTGAGGTATATCTGCTGTGCTGATGTCAGCAGCTAAATCTTCCTTTCTAATAATCTGAGTAAATGAAGCCCTGTTGCAGGGGAAAAATCTGTTTGGAAAGGCATTTTCCTAATTCCTGAATGCTGCTGTAGAAGAGGAATTTTAACTTTTGTGTCAAGAGCAAGCAGACAAAACAAACCCAGCCAAGGAAGCCCATTCCCTGTGGGAACACGAGAGAGTGCTGTTCAGCCGCGGGAGGCCGGTGTGCTGGCGTGAGGCCACGCGTCCTCTCGAATTCAGAGCTTGCACAAGGGAAAGAGTGCAGAATGCAAGACAGGTTGTTATAATTAGAAGTGTGGTATTAAGTTTAACTTACTGTAAAATGATTTTATGAAATAGTGCATTCTAGGTTAACTCGGTGCAATAAGGTTTGCATTCAGTAAGATGTAACCATTTGTAGACCTGGTAATTTTTTTTGTAATGACTGTGTCATTCCAGGCTCAGAGCAGGTGGAACTGGGGGGACTGCCTGCCTCTGCTGCTCTCCTTTTTAATTTGAGTCCGAAGTAGTGAGTATGCTTGTGATACGAGGCTAAAGTGGATCGTTAAACCTCACTTAGACATACAAAGCAGAGGTAACTTCACTGCCTCTCTGCTAATATTTTGACCTAAAGTTGTTTTGACTCAGTTCCTGCTTTCCCATGCTGTTGTCCATGTTGCTAATGCTGGGAGACAGCCAAGTTCCCACTATTGTTCCTGTTCTTTCAGCAGTTGTGAGTTGTTCATACAGCCCGTGTGTGTTTACTGTACTGAAAGGAAATGGCATTTTATAGAGCAACTTGAGCATGGTGAAAGTAGTTCTTTGTAGTGGCCTTTCGTCAAGATATGACAGGACTTTGTGCTGCAGTGGAAAGATTGTCTTAAAAAGGAACTTAAGTGAATCTCAAGCCTGAATGAAGCTTGGAAAAAATGTGGTATTTGGTTTCGTGATTCATGGTTGACGCTAATAAATACCTGCCCCATTAAGGAAGGCAGTATAGATTATTTGCTAACCACGGTAAATATTTGGCAAGTTTTGATTGCTAGGGTTGCAGATGTCAGATGAGACTGGATTTACTTCTGCGTTTGTTCCATAATTCAGAAGTATTTCACAGTTCAGGGCAGGATATACAGCAAATCTAGTTGAGAATGCAGGAGGAATTTCAGCAAATCAACCTTTTAGCGCCACAGAGTTCCAGACCAAGCAGGAAATCATGCACGTAATCTAAAAAATGTAAACGAAGGCCACACCTGTAACAATGACCCTGATAAGCAATTTGAGATGTAGCCTTCTGCAGAGGTACGTGCCTATTCTTGTACCGCACTGCTGCTCTGGGCTCCAGAACAGCGTGTTGGCTGGGAGTAGCGTGGTGCAAGCGTGGGGTGGGCTGGCTTGTGGTCCCCCACCTGTGCGCCGAGTGCGTCCGGGGGATGTGGGAGCATCGGGCCGTTGTGCAGCTGGGCTGTGCAGCCACCCTCCCGCAGGGGGACGTGGGGCTGACGTGCTGTGTCTGGGAGGAGGAGGAGGAGGCAGTAAGAGCAAAGAGTCCAAGAAATAATGGAACCATATATACATGCAGTGTTACACAGCAATGGCAAATAAATGCCATTGCTTTTTCCGTAAAAACGGCATGTTGCAAGATAAAATGGATGAAGGACGTGTTGTATAAACTTATACCTGATATTTGTTCTACTTACTGCGATCAAGAAGTGGCTGATGTAAATGAAAGACGCACGGAGTAGTGTTTTGTAGGGAGAAAATGGAAAGAACAATCAGGCGCTGAGTGCTTCCCAGCCGTGCAGTGGGAAGGTGGTTTAGACAGTTGTTAGGCAGCATGTGATTATGCTGAGAACAGCTGAAATGAGTTAAGATGCAGTTTTACCTTCCAGCTTCTTGTTACTACTCTTTGAAGAAGGAAATCCCTTGCACAAAAAAGCATGCTCTTCCTTCAGTGTTCACTGAATTCTAAAAGATTTGAAGCTTCAGTAGTTGGAGATTACCTGAGCACCTTCTGTGAGAAAGAGAAATACTACCAAATTTCTCCAGGCAGACGGTAATAAAAAGTTCTGTATTTTATCTCTTTGAAAAGGATGACAGAAATGCACTATTTAAGAAATAGTAAACTTGGCTTTTACTGACTGATTTAAGAGAGCAGCATGCTTTGGACCCAATCTAACTCTTCAGAGAACATATTGTTCCTCAGTATAGCATGCAGTCTGTCTGTCACTTCTTGAAATTGGCCTGCATGTGCTTGTTGTGTTTTGAATTGCCCGTGCTGCCTGATGCTCAGGAGCACACTGAAACGGACCCTGACTTTAGGTACAGTGTCACCAAGCGATGCTAAAACTTGTGAGATTTGAGGAGACATTTTCTGACTGCTAGAACCTGCCTAATAAGTGTAATGTGTGTGGGCCAAATCTCACTTCCCCAGAAGCTCAGCTGTGCACAAGAAAAGGGCTCTTCGTACGTAAGGGGATTCCTGCTGTTACAGGGTGCGGATGACAAACCCCATCCAGCCTGTGTACCGGGGCTGACTGCCTCTGATGAAGAGTGAGATGCTGGCTGAGTTGTAATGCTACAAGACTGCTCAGACGGTATTTAGCAAGATGAATCAGAATTTCGTGGTGAAACTTTAGGAGATGGAATAAAATTGGTGAATCTAGCATTATCCCTGAAGTCGGACATTGATGCCTTTGCAGAAGGGTCTTGGTGAGGAGGGGTTTGAATGACTGCTCGGATGCAGGTGTGAATCGACAGTAAAACTTTCTATCAGTCAAAAGAGAAGGAAATACTTTGAATGTCTCTTCATATCGGATTGTCCTTTCTTGTTTGCACGTAATTTGCCTCACTCTTATGGGAACAAGAGATTTCCCAACCCCTCTTCTTCCTGTTACCGTTTTGAGCAGAAGTAGCATGCTTGTTTTCTTTCATTTCACTTAGCTTTTTTGCCCCTTTTTTTTTTATTTTTAACATTTGGAGGTATTTTAGGCCACATTCTGACCTCAGGAACTCTCTGTTAAAGATGTCTTGCAATTACCTGTGCTTAAACATGTGAGCGTCCATTGGATCAAGTGACAGAGAAGTAACTGTTCCCAGGTTCGTCTTCATATAAGAGCCCTGGCTACGGTACTGCTTTGTTTTGCCTCCCCAGGTGCAAGGAGATTGTTCGCAGGCTGAAGTTTTTGCTGTGGCTGCCTGGCATGCTGGGGAGATTCCCTAACTGAGGATTGGGACCTTGGGGAAAGTTGAGTCAGTCGCATGTTGAGATGGTGTATTTGATCAAAACAACAGAACTGCTCCTGAGAACGCTTGGGCACATTTGCAGGGAGCATGTGGTGTTCAGCCTGCTTTGTATTTGTTTATATGCTCATATTTTCATTTCACTGTGCAAATAGCTTCCTTTTCTTATGGATAAGTTTCATATTGTGTTTCTTGTTGACATTAGATAATCTCCCCTACTGTAAGATAGCTCCTGGATTTCCATAGCATCTTTCTTAGGTAATACAAAAGCTAATGCTTAGCTTATTGCTAAGGTTGTAGTTAATGTATTTGTAGTTTTCAGCCCACATTGGAGGGAATGTCTAGTATTTGTACGGTAATGTTTATCAACAAAAAACTTTCTTCATCATGGATTTTGATTTGTATAAATGGAAAAAATTGTAACTACCCATCTTTTGCTTGGCTTGATCCTTTTGATGTAAACAAATGTAAAGAAAATATTTTTAGTACTTTCCAGATTATTTGTGCTGTAGGAATTTCCTGTTTCTGTTTTGTTTTTCAGTTTTTCCTCCTCCACTACGATGGAAGGGAAGTGCTGAATGATTATGTACACGGGCTTTCAAACAACATAGTATATTTTTAGCTTGTTCCCTCAGCTTTAATGTTGATAGCTTTGTTTTATACTGAAACAATTCAAGGTACAAAAACTATGCATGTTCAGGATGTTTAACTGGGCCTTTCTTAAGTTCAAGAGAAACAGTTTTGGGGACAAAAGAATTAGCGTTTTCTGAAAAACTGGTCTGGCACTCCAGTTGCAATTATTACTGGTAATCATACTTAAACATAAATTGTTTGAAAACTTAAATTAAAAGTTAAAGTCTTAAATTAAAAATTAAAAAAAACCTTAAATTAAAATTATATTTCACAATTACCTTTGTTTACAGATTTTTATTAATCTTGGAATAATTATGTACTACTGTAAAAGTGTGCAGCATTTTGTACAGAGAAAAGGATGGCTGACTTTCTACTTTGATTACAAATGAAATGGGAAACTGCAGTTTTTCACTGATCCCATCAAGGATGACCATGGTAGTAGAATGGTAAAACTACTTCAGCAGGTATAAACGAGTACGTGGAGTGTTCAGTCATGAAAATTATTAATGTGTTTTCTTTTATCACAAGTGTAGTTCTGTAAGGAAAACAAGGAATGCAAGTTTAAAGGTTTTTTTCTTCTTATCTGGTTTCTCTAATATTGGTTAATTCGGAGGAAAGTGCAGCTTTCAAGTGCATTTGGAACTTAGTAAGACACAGTCTGTGCCTTTGCTTTCCCTGCTCTTGCCCCTTCTGTTACCATTTTTTGATTGAAATCCATAAGAAGTCTAAGTATCGTACTTAAACGTGACTTCCTTAAATGAGAACATAAGGTCCAGAATTTTATCTTACTGTGGCGATAGTGCTATGATTATTTTTTTGTTTTGTTGCTGTTACAGCGTACATGAGCGTTACTTATCTTTTACAGAAACAGAAGACAAATCTACCCTCAAAGATTCACAATGTAAAGAGTGGATGTGAGCCATGTGATATCATGAAACATGTTGGGCAGGGTGGGATAGGTAGCAGAGAGGGGGATGGAGATGGGAGCTTACAGAAGTGGGCAGAGAGTGAACGGCAACTGGGGACCGAGTGTTCCTGGTGAGAAGAGTCAGGCTATGGGGTGGACTTGCAGGCAGATTAGATGTGTTCGGTATCTGACCTTCTTTGGCAAACATTGCAAAATGTTTGTGATAAAAAGCTTCATTTCGTACGTGCTAATGTGCTTCTTGCGTTGGAGGGGAAAAGATGATGTCCCAGCAAAATTTCTAATCTTTTTCTTGTGTTGTTTGAAGAGTGTGGATGCCTAACTGTGTGTTTCAAATTTATTGATCAGACTGGGTCACACTATGTTTTTTTTAAAGATTGAAGAAGAAAAGGTGTTAAAGTGGTAGCTCTTTGTATATAAAAATGGTTTGGAACCTTGCACGTGGAAATTTAATCAGGTGCGCACATAATGCTTCAACAGCTTTTTGCTGTTTTCACAGTGCTATGTTGGACAATTCTCATTGTGTGCCATGGAGAATGTTGTATTTGTCAGAAAATGTGGGTGAGATGGGAATCCATGTTCAGGCATAAGCTTCAGCTTTAATAAATTACCACTAGGTAGGTATGAGATATTTACACCTTTAAAATTCCTGCCACCTTGTTGGTGTTATAGAGTGTCAAGGACCTCCCTCATACTTGCTTCTGAATCCTCTAATTCTGTTTAGAGCTGGCCATTTTAACCTTTACTTCCTGAGCACCAGATGTGTTTTTCTGCTTTTTTTCATGCTTCTAACTCCAAGTCATTCTTACTGCAGATGAATGTATACAAAATGAGAAGGTTGGAATGCCCGCAGTCAAGACAAACGATACAAAATAGGGTGAAAAAAAATTTCCTTCCTGCTCCCCAGACAGGTGATATGCTGCTCGCAGAGACCTTTGGAAACAAAACTCCCATTCTGCAGTGGGGGAGAGGGGAGTGTTGGACTGCAGGTGAGGAAGGACGCCCTGCCTAATGTATGTTCTGTTTTTATCAGCGCTGAGCATTGGCTCCACTTAGCAGCGCTGAGCCCAAGGAGCTGTGTCCACTATCCATTCTCACGGTGATCTGGGAAAAAGTGTATACCTGTTCCTTCACCTGGCCAGGGGTATTCCAGTGATGCTGTAAGGTGACAGTTGTACCTGAGGAGTGTGGGCTTTTTGTGTCTTTAAAAAAAATGTGTGGTTGTGGGTTTTTTTTATTTATTTCACTGCCATTTTGTCCTCCCTGTAGTCTAACAAAGGCTCTTTCTGTATGAGACCTGGAGAAAGGATGTATTTCTCTTGTTTTGTCTTTCCTTGTTCCTTTTTATTGTCCTCTCTTAGCTGATGTTCAAGAAGATATGTGCAGTGACTAGGAGCTGTTTGTTTCTGAAACCTTGGCAGAGCATATTCATTTATATTGGGAAGTGGCAAAACTTGTGCCATAGGTCTGCAGGGAAGTCGCTAATTTCCTCCCTGAAGTCATTTTCTGTGGCAGGGAATGTTCTTGTTGCTTGCTTTTCTGCCCCTGCATGAGGGGACTCTTACGGTTGCCATAAAATGTGATTATTTTTATAATGCTTCTTGTGCTTTGAGAGGATTGTCAGGTTAGCACACAGCAAGGCAGAGAATAAAGCCTTCCCCTACCCTTCCATGCCTGGGATTTGGGCTGTTCCGGATCACGGTTTTCTCCTTATCCTGGACGTTTCAGCTGGAGTAGGCAGGATAGCGTGGTGGTAGCCAAGTGAGTTCAGCTCTGTTATTTATCAAATAAAAGTAGTAATACCACAGGTGAACTTCAAGAATAAGGTAGTTGTGGAATAAGGATGTGCACTGTGCGAGTGGTATAATTTCTGGTTTTAATGGTCAGCTGTCAAAGAGATTCAGTCTTCTAGAGCTGGCACTGCCACCTTTCCATTACATTGTGGGGTAAGAGATGAGACTATGGCAAGTATTTGTCCCAAGGTGACATGATCTGTGCGGACACTTGTGTACTGGGGAATGTGATGTTTTCAAAGGGACACAGATTAGTTTCTCAGTGAAGGTTGTCCTGAAGCAAATTTGACTGGATGATAAATAAAGAATTCTTGTGTCCTGTTCCAGATCGGATGAGACTCAGATTGCAGAGGCAAATTGCAAAGACAGTTTTATTACATAGGCCTTTTTGCAGTTACAGTGCGTAAGTGTCAAGAAATTTAATTTTGCTCTTCAGCTTGGAGGAATAAATTAGAAATCTTTGTCTGCAAAGCCACTGGCACTTAATTCCAAAATGTAATTGTTTTGTACGATTGAAATGCGTTACTTCTTAAAGAAATTAGTATTACTCTGAGGTTGTTTAAAATCAAGGTTTTTAAAATAGCCATCAACTACTACATTGATGAGATACTTCATATATGAACTGTTTTGGCACCTTTCTTTAAAAATCTCTTGTATTAATGTGTGCTTGTGTAAACTTCACAAGCATTGATCCAGAACCTGTTGCTGCTGCAGTCTCTCCATGCTCACTAGTTTATGAGGCCTCTCTGGGCTTTTAAAGTAACCTAATAAAAGAAAAAAAAGTCTGGAAATGGAATTTCAGTCTCTTTTGTAGTTGGCTGTGTGTATGAGAGGAACACATTTAATGTCAAGTTCTATGCAAGTTGTCTTAAATTCTAAGTAAGCATAAATTAAAACTGTATATGTGAGCGTAATTTGCTTAGTTTTAGTAGGAGACAAAAGTAGGAATAGAAAACAAATATTTAGTGTAAATATTGAGATACCCAGTGTTTCAGGTTACAAAAGAGGTTTCACTGAATGTAGACACTGTACAAAGTCCTGGTGCTAAAACACTCCATCCATTCAACACTCTCTCTTTCTCCCTCTCTGTCTTTTAAACCTATTGACCATAGACTGCTTAAGGTTATTGTGGCAGGTGAAACAGTCTAGGCATCTGAACAAATTTTATTTCTCATATCACCATGAAAAAGAAAAAAAAAAAAAAAACCAAACACAACCAAACCAAAACAGATAAAACCACTAAAAACACTTTGGCTGTGTTAAGCTTCATGGGGAATCTTGTATTTGAGGGATGGGAAGGCTAGGTACAGCAAATGGGTAAAAGGGTGGAGTAAGAAGCAAACCTACCTTAATGATTGGCTTAGACTCTATATCATGTCAATTATTTTGTGATGGTATACGTGATACTATATAAAAATCACAGGAGAAGCAAGGTTGTTGCTGTTTTCAGAGTACCTGTGCAGCAGTGTTGGTTTTGTTGGGAGGCCTGTGTCATAAATGGGTTCCAGTATGGGCATACTAGGTACCTGCGTCACAGCTGATGATGCCCCGTGTGTTGGAAGCGTACAGGGAGGGTGAGAGTCTGAAGGATGCTGAACTGTAGACAAGGTGCTTAGCCTGCTGCAGATCGTTGCCTGGCCTGCTGCTTCGAGGTAGAGATGGATGCTGTGGTGTGAATTGTGTCACCTTTTTCTCCTCTCTCAGAACAGACCTTGATCGGGCCAAGGAATTTATTTCTGTTTCCCCTAGATGACGCATGTCACACCAATCTTACACACCCGTGCACCAAGCAGCTTGTTCTGGTTTTGAAATTATGCCATGTTTTGAACTCTGTCAGGTGCCACCTGTTTAGGTGCAGGAACCTCAACAATTCCAGTCTTTTGTTCATGGACCTAAATGTAAGCCTTTTGTTTAACTGAAGCTCTGTGTTGTGGGTTTTTTTTTTTTTTTTTTTTAGCTTAAATGAAAAAGATTGCTATGTGCCATGAACAAAGATAAAAATTAAAGACTTTGTGCAGTAAGACTGTTCTATGAACAGTTGTGACAGCTCACTGACAGTAACAGAGGAAGTGCCTTTAATTCTTTAAGTCTGTCGTCTTGCCGGCGAAGTGAGGTTTAACCTGGCAGACAAACATAGGCAGTTTTTACCCATAAATCTGATAACCTGTTGAAACTTGTGCATTTTTCAGATTTCCGCAAATCCAGATATTCTACAAAATGTACCCAGGGGATCTGTCTTTTTTGTTTGTGTAATAGCAAGTCATTTTGAAGAGAAAGGGGGGCGTGAGAACTGGCAAGTAGATAGAAGCATTTTGAAGAAACAACTTGATACACAAACAGTTTTGTTCTTTGTATGTGGAAAGCAAAACAAACTGTATCTGCCCAGGCTCTTACCAAATTATGTGTTTTTCCCTAGTTAAGACTTTTAAAGCAGTTCCGTTGGTCTTGGTTTGGAATGAAAACAAAAACAAAAACCTTTGCTCCAGCTGTTAGGCTTTTGTGTCTCTCCCAGATGTGCAGCCGGGGCCCTGCCGACCGGCTGGGGCCGTGGGGCGATTGGGGAATGGTTCGTAGGGGGAGCAGGACTGTTGCGAACTGGCAGATCATTGGGAAGCTTTGAGAATATTACTTGGCACTTCAGATGACTGAGTATTAAAGTATTTGTTTTTTACTTTACTACGTCACCTTCAAATTCTCCTTCAAAAATTTTATTATGGGATGTTACATGTAAGAAATTCAGCCTGTAGTTAGGAATGCTTGCTAGTAATTTTTTGAACATGAGAATTCAGATGGCAAGATAGAGAATACAGAGGCAAAAATAAGGAGGGTATAAAAACCATAAGTTGTTTTGTAGTGTCTGAGGAACCCAACAGTAACTGAATCTGGAGCCATGTAGCTAAGCTCAGCACAGTGCTGCGTCTTTAAATAGTCAAACACAACAGGTTAAATTAAGTTCCCTTACTAATGAAACAGAAAGAGAGTCGATGTGGAATGCAAGACCAGAAGAGCCTTACAAGGGCAGGCTTTGCTCCTCGGTGGCTGCTGAAGGCTGAGCGTAATTGAGATGGACAAACTAAGAGGCCAGAGATGAAATTGAAACTGTCACGATCATTGCAAGTGCTCGATCATGATATTTGTTTGTATGTGGGATGATGACTCACAGAAAACACTTAAGAAATGCATGTATTATTAATAATTACTAACTTAAGTGGGTGTGAGGCAGGGTCCCACAAGGGAAAAGCAGAGAGTTTTTTCGCAGTTAGTTTAAACTGAAGTTGCCCATCCTTCTCTGTCATATCTGCTTTGCTGTCAAAGGATCGTTCAGGGATCCAGTCTAGCTGAAAACTAATCCCCAATATCCTTTTGATAGGTCTTCAGCTGTATTGCCTTCCCAGTTCATGCATGCTAGTGCTGCCAGAAGGAAGGTGATGGGGGGGTCCCAGCCATTGCTAAGGACCCTGTGGACTTGAACGGCTCGCACTCGTCATGAGGCTGTGCTGTGAGTTCCACCTGCCTCTCATGGTGTCTGCATTATCTGCTGTGCTACATGCAGGCCTGTTCTTAATTTGACCTACCAATCCTATATAGTCATTAGCATAATTACATGTATTTGAGAACAGGTAAAGCTCAAAATGAGCTGAAAGAAGCTTTTGGAAAATATAATGTAGCCATAGAATTTCTTTTTATACTGAATGAGGGGAAAAATAGGGATTTTTACTTCTTTGTGCAGGATTGTATTTTTGAGTTGTAGGTGGAATAGATGTTAATAATAAAAGTATCCAGCAATGTTTGAATAATGAGGTCCCATTTGCTACTGTGGTAATTAGTCATGCAGTAATGGTTAGCAATGTGTGCTCTCTGTTTTCTGAAACGGCAGACCCTTGACAGATCCAGGGTGGCTGCAGCATGAGATAATCACTAGTATTTTTCAAGGGCAGAAGATAGGCTTGTGCTGTTCTTGTTCAGAAACAAACCCTTGGTCAGCCAGAAAGACTGCTGCACTGAAGTGGCTGGGAGACAATTATAGAACATCTGTATGGTTCAAGCTATGTTCTCTAGGCTGATAGTTATAAAAAGATACAGGGATTCACCAGAGAAGAAGTAAATAGACCCCGTGTGTAACCCACATGCTGTTATTTAATTAAAACACAGTTGTGAGCTTTTGCCAGCTGGGAAGTTTGTGTGAAGTCCTACAGAGCGTCATATTCTGGGGAGCCTTAGAAAAGAAATAAATAGAACAAGTTGGTGTGCTCCCCAGGGATCCCAAGCTTTCTTGGTCCATTGTGTGCATGCCCACAGGCAGGAGATCTTGTCGGTGGCAGCGTGCTCTTTGAAATTGATATTCTTCTATGACTAATCCAGTCCTTATAATCTATTGTGAAGTTGATTTATGTCTTTTAAAATTATTTTTAATAGTGGCTTGTGTTTTTCATACGGGTAAACTATCACTTGAATCAGAAAAGCCAAAACCATGACTTGCTACTCAGTTTCTTACAGCTTTTGAAAACTCCGTACTTCATGTTCTCCAGCTTTGGTTGGCTGATGTAATGGGGTCCTCTGAGGTTTCGGTGGATTATTTTACTTACCAGAATAGAAGGGGTAGAAGCAGTCCATTTTAATAAAGTAGAATAACCCTCCTCACACATGCACTGTGCACAGATCAAGGCAGAGGTCAGCAGATTATGTCTTTGGTGGGGAGGGGTGAAGATAAAAAAATACATTGTGGAATAATCCATCCAGTCCTTGCAGTGTCCACTCAGAGGTATTTTTGAGGACATTTCTTCTATGTAGTTGCTATGCAGATGCATTTTAATAAAGCAATATTCCTATAAATTTTCTTAAAACTTAATCCCTTTTTTTCAGACCTCAGTTATTTTTAGATGGATTTTCTAAGGAAACTAAGTTTGCGTAGTCTGTCAGTCTCCTGGCAGCTGCTGAACTTGGCCAGTTTTGGTATGGAGCTCAAGCAGGAGAACATGCAGTCACTTACTGCATTTCAGCTGAAGGGGTGGAAAAATCTTCAACCATTTGAATTTGATGGTGAAAGCGCATCTGATTATCTCCTAAAACGTTTTGCCATGATGTTAATTGAAGTGTAAATCTAAGCAATAATTTAGATGCTGAGTATACTTAAATACCTAGCAGTATGTTCATGTGGTAGCCAGAAAATACTAAATTTAGTATTGCAGATAGTCTCAAATTAGCAGTTTTACACTCTTCTAAGGATGTAAATGGTAAATTGAGCATAACATCTCACCCTTTTCAGGGGAGGTCTAATAAAAAAGTGGAATATATTCTCTAGTGAATTTTCAGATCCTTCAAGTCACATATATGTGTGAGAAGTTCTTGCAGCAAGCTGTAAGAAAGCCGCCTTCTGTGGATGTTGGGTTGAATCTGGTCGTGCATCTCCTCCCATTTTGTGACAGGCGATATACCAGAAGGTTGGTTACATTTCAGTTCTGCTCTGCCTGTCCTGTTTAGGTGAAGGGACTGCTGACTAACTTGCATGGCAGCTACAGTCCAGAGCTCTCTGATTGCTATTTCAGGGGGCTACTGAATCAGACAGAGCCTGAAACGATCTAAAATAGCAAAGTGCCTTGTGAAGAATCCCTGTACTGCAGCAAACACAGAGCTGCACTTGCAAATGTGCAGATGTTTGAAATATAGAGCTTAGATTAGACAGCATAAAAATGTGTAGTAAGTCTTAAATTTCAACCTTGGATGCAGGATCTCCGTTGTTTGTGAAGCATTATCCGTAACTGTGTTGGAATAAATTTAATTTTTTCTGTTTCCTTAAAAATATAAGAAACACCCAGCTCTTGGAGCATCTGATCAAAAGTATCTCTTTCCACTTCCATACAAAAACAAGTCTGTAGCTCTTCAAAAGAAGACCTGTGTGAGGAAAAAAGTTTTTTCTCTAGTGGTTGGATTCCCTTTTAACACTGAGGGTTTTTGTTAGACTGCTAATTTCAGAATGTTCAAAACAAACATAATGTATTCAGAAACGACGAGTAAGATACGGAACACTGCATTTTGTTACTGAAGTTTTTCTTGAAGATAAGTTACAGGTTGGTGGAGTTCAACTCTTAAAAACAATGCTTAAAAGGCAAGACACCCTATTTCCTTGAAGCGTGTTATGTTTGTGTGCGTGTTTGTAAGGAGAATTTCTGATACGATAAAACTTTACATGAGAGCCATTTCATAAAATATTATCTAGAAATTTTTCATTCCATTAAATCCCTTCCTGAAAGGTTTAGGGGAGGAGAGGATGATGCAAGACCATGGTACTTTGTATGGCAAATTAAGCAACAGCAACAAAAAAACCCTTGAATAAACAAGAAAGCGAGCAGCTTTCAACATGCCTTCCTTACCTTCGTACTTGTATCTCTCTTTCCCCTCAGTTCTAAACTAGTCACGTCTTGACTTTGGACACCTACTTATGTTTGTTGATTTAAAATTGTAGCTTTTATTTCTGCTGTCCTCCTAAAAGGGGTGTTACTAGAAATTCCATGGTTGGTGACATCTGACTGCTCAGTGTTACCTGCTTTTATCCATGGGGTCTTCTTGTTATCCCTACCCGTTTCAGGCTTCGCAGTGGTGGTACCAACCCCATGGTCTCCCAGCTGCCAGGGAGTGAGCAGAGTTGGGGACTGACAGTGAAAGTTAACAACGTGTGAAAGTAGAAAAAAGTGCTTTAAATTGTCAGACCTGTTCAGCTTCGTTTTGAGCTTCTGGCTTAATCATTATCTCGCACTGATATCACAGTCGCTAACTTGAAAGTATCTTGTCTGAGTTTGTAAATCACATAATGGAACAGTTCTACGTGGTGGCGCTGCCTGAGTACCCCATCAAACAACGGGAGCAAGGTGTAGGTTGTGTCCTAACCTGCCCTGTCCAAGCAGGAAGCCTCTTGGTGTCAGTGTCAAACATTCCCTGCCAGAGATGTTGCTGTTGTTTTCCCCAGGAAGGGTTAAAATCAGTAAGTACACGTGACATATGCAAACTATGAATCATTCCAATAGATCTGTGCAACTCCTGCCTGCTTAGGCAGCAAGCAGATGCTGTTCCCTTGGTTGCCATGGTAACCCTGCCTGTACTATAATAAAGCCCAGCCCAGATCCTTCCTTAGGCAGACCTCTGCGGCTGTTTCACCTAGCTCATTGTTTCCTCTCCAGAGAAGAGGCGAGGCAGGGACACAGCGGAGGGAATAAGATACCAGAGGCAGCGGCAGCTTTCGCCTGCCTGTCGCCTCTCGAGCCTTGGTCAGGGAGCGGTCAGAGCACGGCAAGCCTGAGGCTGAGCCGGGCTTGCAAACAGCTGGGAGATCCAGCGGCTTCTTCAGAGTGCGTCTCCAGATCCTCTAAGGAGAGGAGCTGGCGTGTGCAGCGGCTTTAATAGGCGTGGGGAAAGTCTCTGTGCTGGCTGCTGGGACAGCGTTTACCATTCCCAGCTACATTCCTCTGTTATGAAGCCCCCCTTGAAGCAGAGGAGCTGATGTCATTCAGAAGATCTTTTGGCAGGCTCTGAGCAGCCAGCAAGTCCGGTCTTGAAAGCAGCAGGCTTGACACGGTTCCCCTTCAGCTCCACTGTGCCTCACGAGCTTCTGATCTGCATTTCTGGAAGGGAAAATCTTGTCGAATGGTTCTGAAGATGGGGAGACTGGTGAGGAGGGGATTCTGCTGATGCTGATACCTTCCTGCAGAGTTTTTTTGGGAAGAAAATAATTTGGATTTATTGTTCAGAAGATCTAATCATTTTGCTGCTAAATGGATTGCATAGAAGCATCAGAACTTTGTTTAATGTACTGTTACCTGAAAAGCTGCCAAGCCAGAGGAATATGGTTTTTTTTATCCTTCTGATATTTACAGCAAAACAAAAACTTGGCTTAAAAGGGGAGTTGCTTTTCCAGCTCTGAAATGAGACAGTAAGAGACTGATTCTGTGCTTGCAAATGGACTGATTTCAAGTGACTGTGTCAGGATTTAAGCCTTGATTTCTCTTTAGCATGGCTGAATTAAACACATTTTGATGGAACTCTGGAAATCTGACTGTAAGCAGGAAAAGTCTTTTATTTTTTCCTACTTGACAAATACCAATCTCCAACCTCACATATCTTTTGTTACTTAATAGAGAAATATGCTGATGGTTATAGTGTAGTGCTATTTACATTAGCTGAAAATATTTTATAAGTGGAATCTTTTTTGCAAAATAAAATCAGGGTTGTTAAGGAGAATATATTTTACAGTAATTGCTACTGAATATTGATTTCTCATCCCTCCTGGAAAAATGGATTACCTTGGCGACAAACTGACAGTGGCACAAACTCACATGACCCAGTGGATGGGTACAGTGCGGAGATCCTTACAGGAAGCACTAAATTTAGTCACTACTGCGGTTGCTCATGAACGGACTAGCGGGGAAGGTGGAAGCAGGACTCCCTTCAAGCGAACCTCTTCCTTCAGGCACTTTGCATCCCGGAGCAGAGAGTCCTTCCGAAGGTTTTCAGTGCGGAGTCAGCAGAGGTTTTCCTCTTTGAGGAAGAGGCAGACCAGTTCAGAGCCACCTGAGCTTGTAAGCTATACATCTTTTTGAGACTCTCGAGGTAGATAATACAGTGCAAAAACTTGGTTTTGTTGCAGTGTTTTATCTAATAACAAAACCTGTATCATGTCTGCTTTTCAATTTAAAAGTAGCCCCCAGAACACTTCCAGGTAGTGGTGTCTTGTGTGTCTGCTCCCAACTGCTTTCTTTCTGCAGCACAGGTGGATATTTTCATTTGCCCAGGAACACAGTTAATCAAGGTTTTGGGAATGGGGAAAAATGTTGTTGATCTTTTTTCAAGCAACACAGTAAGGTAGGACAAATATTTGTCTAAAATTAAAAGTTAATCTGAAACTGCCCTTCTGTTGGTCATTTCAAACAGCACAGGTCAGCGTGACTTTTAATGTACGTCAATACTTGTAATTTTTCAGTAAAAAATGCTTGAAGCTAAATTTGTAAGAGTTAAGCGCTGTCACTCTGCAGTCAATGGTAAATGATCATTATTCTGTTATTGAAATAAGAGGTGTTTTTTCTCAGTATAATTGCTACTTCGTCATGAAATAGAAGTTATATGACCAGCATGACTTGAGGTCTGTAGTGGGGCGGAGGCAGGGTGTAATTTCATGGGAGCAAAGGAAAGGTGAAGAGCCCTCAACTCACCATGAGTGGGTGCCCTGCAGAGCCCCCCGCCCTTTCCATTAAATACCTTTCCTAGTCTCTGGGTTATTTTCAGGAAGGACAATCTGTATTAAATGGAGTGGCAAAGTGGTGGAGGAAACGCCGGTGTGTAGAGAAAAGCCCCTTCCCGGTGGATGGCATGCAGGCTGTTGCAGCTGGGCTGGGGTCTGCCATGCTCCTTGCAGCCGTGATTTCACACCCCCTGTTTCTAGTTCCAGCAAGTACTGCAAAGCAGCAATATTTTTCAGTTACAGTGTGTTGAAAGGTAAATGAATCCATTTTCTTCTGTGTTATTTCATGGAGGGAAGCCTAAACTGGTGATTTGAGTTGTACCTGAAACTGATAATTTAAGACTGGTGTTTGAACCATGGGAAGTGGATGTACTGTGGTTGACTTGAATGGAATTGGGACCAAAGCCTTGGGGCCAGTATCTGGGTAAATCCTGAACAGCTTGTGCTCTGGAGTGGCTAAAATGTTTTGGGGTTTTTTTTGTTGTTGTTGTTTTTTTCATTATTTTTAAACAATAGTTATTCATTGTAAGTGTAAATACATAAAGTTCTGATGTGGCCTCACAGTGGTTTGTTCACTGAATGATTGAAGGTAAAGTTGCATTCCTCGGGCAGGTGTGGCGTTTGTGTATGGGCTATTTCCAGTACTTTTTATCAGTTATCGTCTATAGCATTTTTGTCCTAGCTTGCTATTCATCTGCTGTTTGGCTGTACTAGAAAAGAAAATATTGTCAAGTGAACACAAAAGAATGAAGAGGAAAATATTTGGTAACCACTGTTACAGTGTTAGCTCAGTGAAGTTCTGTTGATTTCTTTTTAAGCTGATATTTTAGATTTATTAGAATCATCTGAATTAAAAAATCCTGTTTAAAAGAAGACTGGAAATGTGGAACCTGCAGAGGGCAACTGTACTACTTTCCTTACACTGCACTGCTTACAGAGCAGAAATCGTGATACACAGGATGACCTCTTCACTTAATTCACTGGTGACAGCTGTTGGAGCTGCTGTTCCTCTCTTTCAGCAGTAATTTTGCATGTACTTGGCTTTATGTATGAATTTGGTTTAACATTGACCCAACTCCTGTGCTCAAACGGAAGGTCTCGGCACTTATGAAAATTCATAGTTTGTGCCATTGCATCTTCTGCAGAACAACATGTGATCGTGGACCTTTAGCTATTACTTTTTATCTGGCTGGAACAGGGTCCTGGTTTTACTCAGTCCTTGGAGCTACTAACATTTTTCTGCAAAAATCTATGGAATTGGTGAAAAGCATGAACTTCATCATAAACTGACTTTGTTGTTTTAGGAATGTACTGTAGAGTAGCCACTCAGTGCTGATACTTCAGTGATGCCATTTTTAAACAAGGAGCAGCCGGGCTCGCTGGCTTGTGAGCCAGCTGCCACCACTTGCCCAACACAGCGAGGGCTGGGTGGCTTTCAGCTCCCGTCTCTGCTGTCACTGGTGGCTGCTGGCTGAGAACTTAGCGTTGTACGAGACCCAGAAACCTGTCAAAACTCAAGTCAGCAGAACAATTTAAGGTAGTGTGAGTACGCTTGCTGCTGAGGTTGAAGATGGTGGAGGTGTGAGAGTGCATTCCACTGCGTCGATGTGGCTGTCTTGTTTGTCCGCTCTTATGACTTTGGTGGACTTTCAGATTAAATAGTCAAGGGAAATAATAGGTTACAGTTTGTATGGATCTCCTGTTATGGCTTCAGATGTCTTCTAGAGGAATTAAGAGAGTACTGCATTTAAAGTATTAGTCCATTTCTTTGGATATCTGTGACTTTTAAAAAATGCTTAGGCTCAAAAATTGTCTTGTTTTCTGTTTAGTTCTGTGCTTAAGTTGCAATCCTATGTTTGTAGCAGCTTTTATGGCAAAGGGCTGATGCTGCGCGTGCTGTCTGCTGGATCCCGCAGTGGGAAAACTGAGGGCTATTCCATAGGTATGACATAGGTGCAGTTCCCAATCTTCTTAAGTGTGGGGAAACTAGCAGGTTGGCACCTTATTGATAACATACTACAACATACTTTAGCTGGGAACTGCTGCAAGCTATGTAGCTGGGAAAGGGCTCGTGGATATTGCATTTTTTTTTCTGGGCTGTAAGAGAGATTTTTATCCACGACAGAGGAGCTTTAGGATTGGAGTGAAAAGGATTTGACGTAACTGGTTATTTCCTTGCTGGAGGTCATAAAAGTAGGAATCAGGCTGCAAGAGAGAAGAAATAATTTTCATTTCAAACACTTCCCTTTAACAGCTCAGGGATTACGTATTCGCTTTGTTTTTGGGTTCATACCTCGTCACATTTTCCTAGTCGACGTCTGGCAGGACTGACTTCCTGACCCAACTCCGTCCCTGATGCTCAGCATTGCTCTGTAGCGCCACAGAGGGGAGGTTCTGCTGCAGATTCCTCGGGAAGTGGGGCTGGGTAGATACACCTTATTTAAAATGTAATTCTCTGGTTTTTGTATGGGAACCAGTCTTTATACACACAACATTGTGAATTTAATTTGTGCTTTATAAAAATCTCTTCTAACCTCCACTTTTTCTTTCTTTTTAAAAATTTAAATCCATACACCTTAAATTAGGACAGTCAAGGGGTAAAATGAGCCTGAGAGCTAAAACTAATTTATCTTGTGGTTCTCAAATGCTCTGTCACTTGTCCTGCCTTCATTCATAGCACAAACCCCTGAGCACACTGGTTTTCTCATCAGTTGCTGTTTCCCAGCAAGCTTTTCCTTCCTCTCTTTTGCCTTGTGGTAGTCTGTTCATGTAGCCATACCTTTGAAGCTAGTCATCTGTCCTTTCTGTTTCCACTGAAATGGAGTTTAATTGGTCTGAGAATATTTTATACAAATAGACGTAATACAGTGTTCTCATACTTAATTTAAGGAAAAAAGGTGTCACCATGGACAGAAGAAACTTACCGGCTGCTGCACCCAAGAATGCCTGGGCCCTGCTGTTGCAGGTCACCTGTACTGAAAACCACACATAATGACACAGGACCAATTTTAATTGCATTGTTATTCTGGCATAAGAATATCAGATCTGGGAATCTGTAGCTGAGCTTGCAGAATTTTTTACTTTACAGTGGAACCTTTTAAATGGAAGTTGATTTTTCTCCCCAACATTTTTATTGAGGCTTTTTTCCATTTTTCATCTCATGTCATCAGCTCAGTGTCTTTGTTGTAATAGGAGCAGAGATACTTTCATTAAACATGGCCTCTGTTTTAGTCATAGTAATATCAGTCATGTTTCTATTACAGGTATGATACCTGGTTTCACAGCCAACACCATTAGTTCTGGATCTCGAAGTTTGTTGCCATATGATAAAAACAAGGTAGTTATTTAATAGCCTCGGTTCCTTAGCTATACCCTTACACTGCTAAAGTGTGGCAGTTTCTTTCTTTCTAAGAAGTTTAACTACTTTCAGACTGCTAGCATAAACAACAAAGCTGTGTAAAATCTCAGAGGTGTTTCAGATTCTTTAGGAGAAGATTTTGAAATAGAATAGAAACACAGGAACAGAACAGAAACAGGGAGAAAAAATTCTGTGGCTGCTTGGGCTGTAAGTACTCGATGTGTTTTACGTAAGTTGTTCTGATACGTGCTAAAAATCAGGCCAAAGTGCATTTAATTGTGTTTTGCTTTATGCTGTGCTGGTCAGTTGATGAAGATGGTCTTTTCATTCCAGCTTGATCTGACAGTATCAGTTATTTTGTTTGGATTCAGTTATAATGTAGTTCCACTATGAAGATGGGAATTGAGTGTTTTGTTTGACTGCACGAGTGTCAGATGTGCCAGGAGGGTGCTGAGTCCTTCAGAGGCTTTTTGTTGCATCCTGCAGCCCTTGCACTATCATCCTGTCTGCTAGAGGTTGAAATTCCCGTCTTAGTTTTTTTAATCTTCACAGCTTCTAAGCTGGTTTAGCCATATAACTTCGTGCAGTTAGCTTGTTTCTTGGAAAAGTTGGTGGGCTATCACTTTGTCCGTCTGAGTAGGATCCCTCTCTGGTGCTGAAGAGTGGGTGACGGACCAAGAGGAGCGCTGTTAAAACCTGGTTTGAACTATACACGTGCCATTCACCCGCGCATTGCCTGGGATTGTATCTTTGCTTTTAAAAGAGCATTGATCTGTACTATCCGTTTTGATTTTACCCAAGGTCTGTCTGCAAATGTTTATCCTTTGTTGTGAACATCCTTCAACAAACTGTTTGTAAAAAGAAGTTAATACAAGTTGGCATTTTTATTCTGAGCTTGGCTATTTTGATATGGACCCTACAACAAATAGTTGCTGAACTATTCTGCCCTAATATTCACCGAAAGAACAATGGATTGCTCTCAAATATATATATATATATTTTTTTTTTTTTTTGGGGGGTCCTTTCAGTAAATGGNNTTTTTTTTGGGGGGTACTGTCAGTAAATGGAAGTTTATCTTTAAATTTCCAAAGAGTTGTTACGGTAGCGTGACGCATGTTTGCAGAAAGCACGCTTTTAAAAACGAGCTGTTTGTCTTGTTTGGGGGGGGAGGGGTAAAGCTGTTCAGTTTAATTAATGAAGATACAAGGGCCAATACTGAAACAGTTCATGCTTTTTCATTCTTAATAACTTTTCTTTGGTTTAACAGGCCATGAACATAGCTGGCAGCATAAATCTGGGCCATAAAACTGTAGTGATGGGTATTTAGTAGAATGCCTTTGTTGTTCCCTTGTTATTTTGACAGGAATAATCGCTTAGACAACTTCACTCTGTGATTTTACTTAGGCTGGCTGCAAGGAGTTGATTTTTACCATTTTCTTAGAACATAAGAAAACATAAATATATATTTAGAGCTGGTCATTTTGTGCTCGTTCACCTTGCTTTTTTTGTTTGTTTTTAAAAGCACTAAATGATAGGAGTAAGCTTTCAGAGGGAAATAAATTATATTAACAAAAACATCACTGAACACAACTCTTAAAAATGGCAATCTATTTTTATTGAAATTTTGTAACATTGTGATAGTTTCAGGAAACGCTAGTGGTGTTTCATTGGTCTGTGTGTGTATTTTGACTGCTGCCTTCTAAAACATCATCTAAGTTGTATGAGATTTTGTTTAACTGAGCACTGCAGTTTCCAAAGTCTGCGTGTTTGTTATTCGCTTGTTGTCAAGAAATCCTATCACTTTCTGTACATCTTTAAATCTAGACTTTAAACTAAAGAGCTCTTTTTCTCAGGAATGTTTGTTTGAAGTTTAACTTGTGTCTTATGTGGAAAAAACGTTAACTGTGCAGAAGAGCTGTGAAATAAAGTATTTCAAGTAGGAGGTGTTGATTTCAAGCATGTAGCTTTTCAAAAAAAGCAAATACATTCACTTCCTAGCATAACAGTATAAAATTGTCTTGTTCTGGCTTGTGTCTCTTCCAATGTTGAAGATGAGGGATCCTGTTCAACTCCTAGTGCCAACTGTTATTAATGCTGATGAGAGCTGCATATACCCTCTGGGAGAGAGTGAATTCCTCAGTCTCTGAGGTACGACAGCAATATTCTGCTCAAAATCTTCCTGATGGACAGGCTGGCATGCCTCTGGCTCTGATCCTGCTGGGTTTGGTTTCTTGGGGTTTAATTTCTTTTTAGCTTGACTGCCTAAGACTGAAAAGAAAATTTAAAATGTTGGTATAGGAGTGATTTTAAAGATGTTCCCAACTATTTCCTCAGCTCTCCTTTGGTTTTCTACTTTCCCACTTCTCAGAGGAGGTACTGTCATGGCTCGCTCAGCCCTAGCAAGGTACATATTTAGAATTTGGTTCTTGTCTGCTTTTTGCACATCAAGTCAACCTTTGCTCTGTCTTCGGCCTTGCACTGAAACCACGATACGTGCGTGGTGAGTGCTCAAAGCAAGTCATAGCAGCTCCATTTTTCAGGGTATAAAAAACCCCAAGAAACTCTAAAATCTCTCTGAAATCCTGGATGGGGCAAGGAAGTTAACTTCACTGAAAGTCACTGCAAAAGCAGCAAGTAGATTTCATTGCATGCTGGTAAACAGATTTCTGGCAAAACTAACTTAATCTCTATTAATTTGGCCCCATTCTTTGTCGTGGTCAGTCTCGGCTCCAGGTAGACTTTGGGTCTTTCTTTGGTGCTGCTGCCTTTCAAATTGTGAGTCTCAGCTGGACCTGGCCCCTGGGAGACATGGCGTAGCTGGGGGTTGTGAGTGAAAGAACCATTAATGTAGAAGAAGTGATTAGCTAAAGACTGGCAAGCAGGGGAAGCTATTTTGTATGTCAGAAGGTGTGGAAGATGCCAGGGTTTGGGGAGCTGTGGTAGTATTCAGGTTCAAGTTTAGGCTGGAAAGGTGTTGCTGGGAACATGCTGTTTGAACTTGAGTAAATCATTGAACTTGCCGGCAGTGATTTCTTCTGGCTCCTTTGTCAATGTTCGCAGCAAATGTTTTTTGCTGGTGTGGCAAGGAGGATCCCTGTCAGCGCTGCATTAGCCCGCTTGTCAGATCATTTATAGTGTTTAGTTCTGCTGCACAGTTTGGGTATTTTGATTAAGATGTAAATATTTTTACTGCAGCATAAGGCATGTATATGTTTCAAAGGGATATATGTTAAATATGATGGATTTAATTTTGTTTTGATTCAATTCAAATACAGTACTAAAGCAAAGAGCATCTAAGATTAAGGCTGGCTTTTCTATCAGCAAGGCTGTAGTGATAAGGCCTGTCATGGGTGAAATGTAAAGCTTTTTTTAAGGAGAGCAGCTGAGCTAACAGTGTACATGGAATATCGCAGCTTGGGATGTTCTCTGCCCTCGCCACCCAGATACTCTTAGCTGTTCACAACTTACTCTTGGCATTTGCTCCCTTGGGTAGGGGCTGGAAGGGACGCTTGCCCTTCCCCTTATTTCTGCAGACATAGGTCTGCTTTTCTGCAATTTTTGCCATGCCTGTCTGGGGGGAAGGGGTTGGGACTCAGGCCTGAGCATCAAGCTGGGAAGCCATGAAAAGGCGGAGAATTAAACCAGTCACCCTCTAAAAACAACCCATGTTTCATAAGGTAAACGCTGTCAGCTTTTAACATTAGGGATATAACTGGTTGTTGCTTATTGTATCCTGGTGGAAGAGGTAGAGAAAACACATATGGCTGAGACAGCCCTGGGTTGCATAGCAACAGTGAGGATGTAGAGGCTGATAGCTTTTATGAGAATGCTTTATACCATGGGACTCGGTATGTACTCCACTGCACATAGAAAAATTAAACATTTTACGACCAAAAGGGGTTTTGAGTAGAGCAGAATGGATTCTGAGGATGTAACAGTGCTAAATAAGTTGTGTGCGAGGACTTTCGAGTGCTTTTGGACACAGGCTGGGGCAGCTGGAGCATGCTCGTGTTTCCCCGGGTGTGTGCTCATGCACCCCTGCAGTGGCAACTGCTGTAGTTTGCCATGGTAAACTGGCTTATCCTCTCCAGCCTCATCCCAGGAGGGCAGTGGGGCCGGTGGGATGTTCTTCTTGAGCAACCACCAAGGCTGCTTACAGCAGCCTCCTTACCAGTGGTGGAGATGGCCTTTATAGTAAGGTAAAGACCTTGAGGTTAAGAGGTCGATTAATTCAGTTACTTTTGTCACTGCTCTTAGGCTTGGTCTCCCGTGTTTGTAAAGTGCTTCCTTGGTTTGAAGATATTTATTGTGCTGAACAGGGTATTGGATAGGGCTGGGGAAGTCATCTTAGCATATCGATGCCTGTGGGTGGAGCCTGCACTGGAGGTCTCTTAACTTTCCTCATCAGTGAGGTCAGAAAGAAAATGTACAATTCCTGGAACTGTTTATCTGTCACTGCAGCGTGGAGGGTGGGGTGGGAGGCAGAAGGTGCTGCCTTCTGCCTGGGACATTACACTGAGACAGTTATTCCTTTCAACAATTTATTTAAACACCGAGTTGGTAAATCTTCTTGCCTGATTGCTAGGAACTAACTGGAACGTTGGTCTTGAACCATGACTTACTCCTTGTGGGCAGCGCTAGTTCGGCGGATAGTAAGTATATATGGAAACCCTAGGATGCTGATTCCACAAAGTTAGGCTTCCCACTTGCTCTATTGGCATTTAGATACTTACAAAGAAAAAATAATATGGGTTGTGAAATATTGTATAATTTCTAAGGCCCTCTTTTTGTGGTGGTTTTTGTTGGTTGGTTGGTTTTGAGATGGTGTTATGTTCTTGTTAATTCTGTTAGCGCTCCAGAATACATAGTTTACCTTTTAGTAACGATCCTTAGAATCAGTAGAATAATTGTAGAATAATTCAAGTTAGAAAGGACCTCTGGAAGTCATCTAGCTAGCATCTTGTTCAAAGCAGAGTCAACTATGAAATAACAGAATAAAATTTTAATAGAATAAGGTGTATGGCCATCTTCCTGGCATATTGTAGGGGAACAATTTGGATGATTTTCTGGATTTGTAAGGAGTTGTAAACTCTCCTTAAGTGCAGTGTCACGCTTAAGGGGCAGGGGACTTCTGAATTTAGGCAATTTGACCAAAATTCTGACTTCTTTTAATTCAAAAAAAGGAGGGGGGGGGAGCTTTTCAAGAAATGAGCAAAAATTTTTCTCTTTGAGTTTCATATTAACAAGGCAGATGGTCAAAACTTCATTCCATTGTGCAATTACCTATTCATATTCAATTTATGCCAGTAGATTTTAACTTTTAATTTTTGCACTTCAAGCTATGGGGTGTCATTTTGACTGTCTGATGTCTCGGTCTCTTTTGCAACAAAGATATTTTTGAAACTGTCTGTGCAGATTCTGACTCATGAGATCTCTTTCAACTGGTATTCCTCATATGCCAGGTCTTTATTTCACATCAGTGCAAAAGTGTTTTTCACATAAATGTGTGCATTCATTCTTAGTTACGGTTAATTTTTGCATTGGTAGGACCAATATTGTGTGTGCATCATTTTCAGGAACTGGAAATTGCAGGAGTAATCAGCCCTGGACTATTGCCAAACCCAACTTAATTCCAAGGGAGTATCAAAAGAGGCATAATCATAAAGTCTCATTTTAGAAGAAGAACTAGAGGGAAATCAGTATACAACTTGGCTGTTTTATTTCATATGAAAATTAAGTTGATTTTTTCCTGGCTACTGGGGTAAGAATTATGAAGTTAAAGATCAAAGCATGGAGAATTACAGCATTTGAATACTGGATCGAGAGTGGTGTTTATTTGATTGGGGAGATTCTTCTGTGATTATAAATAAGAAAGTTCCTAATTTGGGTTTATCTTGTGCACTATGAAGACACCAGACCCCTCTTTTTATTGCTTTTTCCTTTGAAATATCTGTTTTTACTGTATAATGAATATTCTGTGTATTGAAGAAATGACTGTATCTGGCCTAGCTTCACATGTTGTGTACCTCTTCTTTCAACTGTGGGTTCTTCTTCCAAGGGATGGATAAAGAAAGAGAATGGATCACAGATACTAGCGTAAGTTTGAGTTAATAATGGGCAGTTGCCTTTTACAGAAAAAAAGGTTTCTCTTCCAGAGCAGATCTGTCCTTCAGAGCAACAAAATTCAAAGCCAGATATGTCAGTTCTTTATCTTGCAGGGTGTCTGTGTTGTTCTATGGAGCTTATACATTAAAAAAAAGAAAATTCATCCATCTGAAGAAGTGAGCTTTAAATTAAGATTTAGGCTAGGGAACAAAATTATGAAGCAGAAGGTGATCATATGTGGGAGCAGTTACATTCGGAAAGTAATTCCTTCTTTCTACTCCCAGTACTTGGGTAAAAACTGGCTTTAGTGCACCTTACTGTGCCACTGGATGCATTGCAAGCACTACTAGGCAGTAGGTGGGGTGCTTTGGTCTGGTTTTGTTTTCATGTAAATTAACGTTTTATGTAAATTAACGTGATACAGGGCACTGTGGGCTGTGTGATACAATGGGCTTGTGGCAGACCTAAAAATTGTCATTCTAGTACATTCAGTAAGTCTTACATTGTTTTCCCAATCTATCGTATGTTTTAAAGCTTTTGATTTGTAATCCCAGTTTGTTCTTCATTCATGTTCTTTGTCTGCATCACCAAGTTGTTCCAAGTAAAATGTTAGTGCCAGAAAATGCAAATGTATCTGTGTGATCTAATTTGAGCTGCTTGTGTCTAAAAGCATCTCAGCCATAAAACACAATGGTACATACGTATAGTTCTTAGACAATTTGTGTATTTTTGACTGGTATTTAAAAAACCCAAAAGTTTAATAGCGACTTAATAGCAAGTTTAATAGCAAGTGCTATCCAGAGCGCACGAAGGCTGAAAGAGGCTGCAAGTAGAGAAGATTACTCCTCTGCCCCCCCCCCTTTTTTTTTCAACCTCTACTGTTTTTTAAAAATAAGCATATAGGGTGCTTATATAGGAGTTTACTGAGAGTAAACATTTTGAAAACAAAGGGAATGGATTTTTCTCAGACACCTCCAAAGTTCTGATGCCCAGAGCTTCTGTATTACCAGATTGCCTTGAGTCTTTCCGGAGTGTGATAATACAAAAGATAATACAAAAGAGATCTTCAAAAGAAAAGCTAAAACTCATCATTCTTGTGCTTGCTAATAATCATGTACTGGAAAGAATAATCTTTATGGTTTGTTGTCGCTTCCTTCTTCAACACACGCCATCTCCTCCAAGCTGCACGGGCTATAAATTGCCTTTCTGCGTCACCCTCGGTCCCCCCAGCTGACACCTCCTCCACAAGCTGGGGAGAGGATCAGCCCCTCTTGCCTCTCCCTACTTGGGTTGTAGTTGGTACCTTTTTTCTCTCAGATAGCTGACCAGGTTATCATACCTCATTAAATTCTCTGCGGTTGTTCTCAGCTGGTAGAAGCTGGAGTCTTTAAATAGTTTAGGCTTAAGGAGCGATTTGAAAGACTGTTTATTTTTTCCACCTAATCATTTGGCCTATTAAAAAGTATGGGTTGAAAGGGATCACCAGGGAAAGACACACAGCTGTCTTCTGAACTCGGTGGCTTCCTCCGAGAAGCAAAATGTAGTAACGTTACTCGATGTAACAAAGTAATCTCTTAGAATTTGGAGTGTCTTATTCCTTGCATTCAGACTCTTCAGTTTGTTTTATTGAATTTAAGTTCACAACATCTACCGAAGTAGTAATGTCGGGGGGAGGGTTCAGGTTTCTTTTGGTTTTAGCATAGAGAATCGCTATCTGAGTGTTAATTTTGTCATTTTGGTTATAAAACCATATCTCAAAGCTTAAATATATATAACATCAAGTAGAATGTTTTCCGAAACTGAGGAGTACGTGCAGATCGGTTTGTCTGCAATGTAAAATTTTATTAAGAATTACTGTGCCTTCAGTTGAGCAATATATTTGCATCTAAATTTCTTACCTCTTGCTGCTGAAACGGTAATATCTGGGTTGTGCATGCTTTCTCCTTACAACCATCACTTTCATGATAACACAACGCGCTCTATAAACATCTCCTAAATGCAGTACACAAAGTTGCTTTTCAGCTGCTCCCATTCCTGTTTCTAAGCTTTTTGGACTATATTGTCTAGTTAGAAACAATGTGAGTAATTGCAAGTAATACAGTCTATGCCATGCATAGAGATAACATGCTGTAGTTGTAGCAAGTGGAAAATACCAGCTTCCAACAAAAAAGGTAACGTGCTTGTGTCTGTTGGGTCATCTGTTGGTGGCAGCAAGTGTTCCCCGGGGGTATCTGTGGAGCTGCGTGTGCTGCCACTGAGACTGCCAGACGCTGTAGTTACAGTTCTTAATATAGATGCAACTTTTTCTGCGCAGATGGTGGCAAAAGTTGATGAATACTCTGATCATATTGTTCACAAGAATGCGGTAGCTGGTAATGTGAGGTTGGGATTGAAAAGAATTCATAACAAGCATCAAGTTGAAAAAAAAACCCCTGAACTAGCGTGGACAGTAGGGAGGAAAGCGAGAAAAACAATTTGTGAGTGCCTTTCCTAGAAGTGAATCAACTTGCCAAAGGTTGTGTGGCCACCAAGTGACAGCAGAAGGCTAGGCCCAGGCGTGTTAGCTTAGCCCCCAGCGCAAAGCGTGAAATCATGAAGCTACAGAGGGAATTTGTGGAAAGCAAAACATACGCCCAAGCCAAGAAGGAGGAAATGCCCTGTGGTTTCTAAGAAATACAAGACTATTCCCCCTACCGCTCACCTAGCTGTTAGAAGGGTATGCCATGCTTGTGGTTGAAAGCTTGTACCTTGGAATGGACTGTAAAAATGTAAGAACTTGGCTTACCTCTGGACATACAGATATGTATCTCTGTATAAAGTGTAAGAATTACTACCAGTGAATTATTCGGCTGTGGGAGCGTCTGGAAGATGAAAAGCAGGAAACTTCTGTTTCTTGTAACTCACAAACCGAGCCACTGTTTTACTTGAGTATTACAAACTGAGAATTTTACTTTGGTAATGGTGCATTAACTGGTGGAGCCCCTTGTTGCATATTTCACTCAGCATTAAAATAGACTACGTTGTCAGCAGCAAAGAGTATGATGGAACTAGAGCATGGCAATGGCTGATAGTATGGTTGAGGAAAAAAGCAACTTGTTACAATGGATGCAAGCATTGTAGGACTTCTTCAGTAGCCACGTATCAGTACTGGTGAATTATCCTTGATGTCAATATTTTTATAGTCTTAAGGTAGCATTCTTTAGGTTTACAAAATTAAGGACAAAAGAAAACACTCAATCTCTTATCTTTTTTTTCTTTTTTTTTTTTTTTTAACAATAATAAGGAATTCTATTTCATTGAAAATAGTTGTTACTTTGTATGTGCTGCCTGAAGTGAAATAGGTGTGTTGGAAGTTTCCATGAGCGTGTTCTGCTAGGTGGGTTTGAGTGTGGGGGGGTGTTGTTTCTTCCTCCCTTCCCTCCCCCCCTTTTTCTTTAAAGAGAGAAAAAGTTTAGGACAGGTGGAAAACAGTGTAATCTGCTGTCAGATGAGATCTTCATAAGCGAAGTTGATACGGCACTGAAAGCCGTACTTGTGTTTGTTCAGGATAATGAATGTGAAAGGGGCCAACGTTCAATTATCTATGCACAATGTATTATTTCAGCAACTATCTAACTTCAGTGTGTAACTCGGTACAACTGCAAAACAAAAGGTGCAACAGTGCCATATTCTGGAGCTTATTTATTAACATTGGTCTGCTGCAAATCTAGGGTGCCAGCAGCAGCAGCTGACCCAGTTCTCTCCCCTGAAAGGGAAGGGTCCTTAGATGCACTGTTTCCTTCGTATGAAAGTAGCAGATCTATGAAATAAAAATACTTGGGAAGTGAAAGGCCGGAGTAGAACACAGAAAAAAACACTGTGGTCTGTCCTTATATATTGTACATTGTGTTTGAACTTTACATTAGCACACATCAATTTGTCAAAGGCTTTCTAGTGTCTGGCACTATGCTTGCATATTTATTTATTTATTTATGCTATTTCTTTTGAGTATCTTCCAAAGAAAGAGCTGGAAGGGAAAAAAAGGTCCTTTTATTAAACCCAGAAAAAGAGCAGTAGAGTTGATGTTTCCCTTGTACGCTTGGGGAGATCAAATGTAGTCCCCACCAGAATTCCTTGTGTTTGCATAGGTGCTTCTAAACATTTTGTGCAACCTGAGATAAGAATCGTGTTAAAGCAATATGGAGTTACTAAAACCAGGGAGACAGTTCTGGCCTCCAGAACTGGTTATTTTCCCAGGAAAACAATGCTCATTTTATAGAGAATCATTGTTATGAGTTCATAGCCATTTTCCATGCTTAAGTTTATTCCCAGTTTTATGTTGACCAAGTTTAATTGGTGGATTCCAAAACACTACTGCAAATAAAATCTGTTGATCATTCAGCCAAGGGCTAAAGGAATGCTGAAGTGTTGCAATTGTTCTGTTGCAGGATCAGCTGAAGCAGTGCTTCTCCAGACAGCCCCCGGGAGTGAAGGACACAGACACGCTCGTGCAGGAGCACGACAGCCAGTATGGCACCTGGAATGAGGAGCGGCACAGTGGGGACAGGTAAGGGTGGGCAAGGTCCCCTCTGCCGTGCATGCAAGCTTTTCCCCAGCTGACTAATGACTAACTGTTGTTTTGGGTGTGTATGTGTGCCATGTGTGTAAGTGTATGGTTTTTTAAAAGTTGCTTGCTCAGTTTCGGTGACTGTACAGTTTCTTTAGTCTATAAGTGAAGAAATATTTCTTTAATATCTGCAAATTGCAATACGGTTTGAAATTTAAACTCCATCCTCCAGTGAGGGTGCAGCATTCACCACTTCTAACAGCAATGACAAAACCAGCTTGGACTGGAATAGATTTAACAAGTCTGCTAGTACATGAAACACAAGTTAGATGTTTTTTTTTTTTTAGTGCTAAAATGGTAGAAAGAAGATATGGGAAAAACTCTTTTTTCCCTCAGTAAGTAATGGCTTTGACTAGATTAACATAGGTAGTAAAACCCTTTTTATGCTTGGTATTTATGTGTTTGTAATTATAATTAGAAATGTACATTTTCACATTTAGAAAATGGTTACCTGCTTGTGTGCTATGTGCCTCTGATGGGTAGAACTAGGGTTCTGGGAAGAGTTTGCTAAAATTGTATGATTTCCTCCCTTTCAGGTAGGTAAGGAAGTGTCTGATTATGGTTACACAGGGTACACTAACAGTTTTGGGGTTTGTTTTGAGGGTTTTTTTGGTAAATTTGGTCTCTCCCATACCAATTAACATTGCCTTAAAAGCTGTGCTACTAGACAGGCTGAATGGCCAAACCCATTTCAAATGGGTGCTCTGAATGCCAGGCACCTGCTCCGACAGCAGGATGACGTGCAGTGCGCCTCTTCTGTGCCCTGATAAACCTTGGGGTCCAATGTCCACATCTCTCTTCTGCTGAAGCATTTCAGTGTGGTGAAGTGCAGGGTGAAATGGACTATCATTTGAATGAAAGATAGTGTGTTACTGATGCTTTTCTGTTTTTAAAATGATTTAGTGAAATAAACCTAGAACATTAAAGTGTAAGATTTTTTAATAGTTTACACCTGTTGTGTAAATTATAGCTTGATCTGCACTGTTTGAGCCAATATCTTATCTGCTCAGTGTAGTATGAAAATAGCATTTTATCTGGGTTTTTTTTTTTAATGCTATTCTTGTTGAGATCTTATAGCAGACATTAATGTCAATTATGTTTGGTGTGTTCTACACTTGAGAACTGTGTGTTATAAATATTTTATTGCTTATGAAAATAGGGTAGCTTTCAGCTTGAAGTTCAGTGAGCTAAGTGACAAGCCAACAGTGACATCCAAGTCTTCCGTAAAATCAACTTTGATTTCAGTATGTTACAGACATTTTCTGGAATCAATTTCTTAACAAAGGTGCTTGTCTCGGCTCCAACACAGGCAGCATTTGAATGTTACTTGAAACCTGAAGGATTCTTCCTGGTTAGAACAGCTCCACCTAAAAATTCTGGTTTATTGAAGTATTGAACCCTTAACCCCCATGATTTCCACTGTAACAAATGTTTAGGGTTTTGGGGCATGGTTGTTTTTTTTGATTTTGGGTTTTTTGGGGGGTTTTGGGTGGGTTTTTTTTGTTTTTTTGGTTTTTTTACAGTGTAATGGTGACAGTATAGTGACTCTTCAGCATTTTGCCACCCCCTTGCTCTGCTTTATCTTGACTTACGGTTCGTTGCAGGGGAATGACTGGTGTATTAATTCAAGCACTTGGAGAGGAATGAGAGTAATGTGATTTTAAATATTAAATTTGTAATGGAAATCTTCCTGGAATATACTGAAACTGCATTTTGTTTGTAGTTTATTTTTTATGAAGGAGAAGTCAGGCCAAGTGTAGGCACTCTCCTCATGCCACGGGTGATTCGAGCATGTCTCTGTTCTTGGCCGATGCAGTCGTCTTGTCCTCTGCTTGGCCCAGAGGCAGGAACTTACAGGAGACTTTGATAATTCTGCTTTCCTGTTTTGCCTGGCTCACTTCCCTTAGATTTTTTATCTTGCCAGCTGTACGGTCCGTGGTGTTGCCTTCCTCACGCACCCCGATATGCCCCCACAGCTGGCGTTTGGCCCTAAGCCTGGGGGAACAGGCACCGTGACTCGCTTACCTGCATCCTGGGAGGGCACCCGGGGAGCAAACGGGGAACACCACGGCAGGGGTGACAAGACAGCGTCACCAGCCTGCTGCTGCTGTGTGGGAGGAACTTCCAGTTTCTGGCATTTTCCAGTATTGGAGTCGTGAAGTGATTATTTTAGCCCCTTTAGGAGTGTTTCATTAATGCATCTGTGAATGAACTCATTTTCTCTGAGAGGAAGAGAATTTTAAAGTAAAAAAAAAACCATGACTACATGGCAACAGGATAAACATGGTGCTTTCACTAGATAAGCTTCTAGGAAGGTGGCGGAGGAGGAGGGATCGTTTTCAACTAGAACTTAGTCGCAGCTAGAATAAGCATAAGGGGCTGCTCTTGGCTGGTTGCAACGGGCTTTGGCAAATAATTTCTTAGAATGGAAGGAGATCGTTTAATTTGGAGGCGTTAATTGTATTTCTCTTAGCTTATCTAAAAGATTGTATTTTTATTTTTTCTCAAGTGCTTTAGTAAGCTTTTCCAAGTTAACACCATAGAAAATTTTTGCCTTTAGATCAGAACAGGTTTCATAATGAAAAATAATTCTTTTTTACGGAAAGAGGACTGTGCTTTTTAGATGATGGATCTACACAGCTCTGACTTCATAAGGTTTTAACTATTTGTTTCTTCAAATCCTTGAACCTAGACTACAACAGAGTTTTGGAAAAGACAACCCACTATAGGGTATCAGCTACCTGTAATAGATGGGAATCTGCAGTTGCAGAATATAAAAGGGCATTGTGAAATGGACATCATTTTATGTGTGATGCCCTAGGCAAATAGTGACAGCTGCCTTTTGATTTTGACTCCTCAGCAGTGTTACTATAAAAAGTAGGATTCCTTTACTTTTTGACTCCTAATTTTACATGATGAAGCAACACATTCTTTATGGCCTCTTAGCACTGTTTTGCTAAAACTTACTTGCTTTTAATTGCGATTAAATTTAAGATTTATCTTAGTTTATTGCATATTTGTGATAGCCATTCTGCTGACATTTGTGTGCACTACGTGAAGCATAATTTTTCAGAGAAGCAAGTATCTGTAAATGACACCTGTTGAACATTGTTGGGAGCTTACGAATATGCTCATAAAACTTGAAATTCTAATAAAGTAATAGAAAAAGATGCATAATACGTCTCAGTAATGAGAACTGAAAACATGTTTTAAATGTCACTTTTTGACCATTAGTCTGAAGGGAATTTCCCCCCTAATTTGCTGTTCAGATGGGAAAAATCCACTGTGCGTAACAGAGTGTTTGTACTCGAGTCATCCTTGCTGCGTTTGGTGATGAGCCGTGCCACAGTGTTTAGCGTGTAACGATGCTGTAATTGTGAAAGAACTCTGAAGGAGAATCCATTAGAAGGGTTTATGAATTAGAAACCACCAATCAGTGTAAATTAATCTTCATTTCCGTCATTGCTTACTCTCAAATATTTCAGTTTGAAAAACTGCACTGAGTTGTATTAGCTGAATCTCTAGGATGTAGAAGGAAAGAGACTTTCTGGAGATACGCAAATCAGACAGGATCCTTTTAATATACATTTTCACTTCCACGAAAGGTGATAAATGTGCAGATTGTCTTTCATCTCTATGTTCTTCCATATTCTAGTGAATCTCAGGCTTAACGCTGCCGATAACAAATATCATTCAAAGCAAAAATACTAGATGAAAACTTCCCCGTGGAGCTCATTAGTACCATTTCTTAATCATCCTGGGGCCCACTGCTGAAGGAGGGAAGAGGCATTCAGTCTACTCATGTGCTGGAAACCCTCTGTGCAGTATTCGCTCTGCCAGACTGGAATTTATATCATGTACTGCAGCTTGATAGAAAGTTGTTATTCAACAGTAGACTCCTGAGTGTTTTCCTTCCAAGATTGCTATCGCTGTGGACTGTACCAAATACTAAGGTCTATTGTTTAAAAAATGTGCATATATTCATACATACACATTCAGATTTTTTTTTGTTTTAGAACAGTTTTCCTAGACATTTGCTTAAGAAAAGGTGCTTAGTAACAGAAGACTTGTTAAGCAGAGGAAAAAAGCCTGAACTCCTTAAATACTTTAGATCTCCTAAAACTAGAAGCAAGACAGCCCTGTTTTTACTGACAGTAGAATCTTTACTGCATTTCCTACAATCTCCTGCTGCTTAAAGGAATACTCCAACCTACGTGATGAAGGGAGACACATAACTCTGTACAGCTTTCAGTGCTGACACTACAGTTCGTTTCTGTTAGTCTAGGCAAAGTGAAGATTTCTAGGAATACACTGGGAGCATCACGCCAATGGGGTGCAGGTCCTGCCACCCTCTGTACTCTCCCTGAGGTACCCCAGAAAGTCTCTGCTTGTAGAGCCCTGCCTGAGGGTGCCACCTGCTGCCCACCTCTCCCTTTAGCACTCTCTAACATTCATGAAAGATATAAACCTCTGGCCGGCTGGATAGGCAACTCTCTTGGAAATATGCCCTGAAATAAAAGAGAAGCTCTGTAGGAAAAATAGTTGGTTCACAGAACCAGTTCCGCAGTTGCGTGGGCATCTCTCAGGTTAGTTTCCGTGCTACGAATGAGCTTGGTGGAGGAACACAGGGCATTTGTCCCTGCTGCCGTCCCCAGACCACAGGCACTGGCTCAGCCTCTCCCTTGCAGAGCTTTCTGCAGTGATTTCCAGCCCTCTTCTTTCCTCTTTCCAGTCCCTTTCCCTGCCAGTTGACTCTTTGCATGCTTTAAAGTCACCCACTGTGAAGCCAGCAGACCTCCTGCCTGGCAAGAGTGAATCAATGAGCCCATAGCACTTCTATGTGATCGCATTGTTGCTTAAAACTGCTGAACTTCCCAGTAGGACCTGATCCACCTAAACTAGCAATGCCCTCTCTCCTTTTTCACATCTTGGCAATTAATGGTTCACTTGGTTACTGGTGCTTGTGTTCCTTGTCTTCTACAGACAAAACTAAAGGCAGTAAGAGAAACAAAATCTAATACAGCTCTAGTGGAAGGGCTGTTGATCTCGGGATAGCACCAACAGAGACACTTCTTTCTGTCAGGATGCAAGGGATGCAATTTTTTTAAATCCAGTGTCTATTAGCATTTAAAAATTGCATCCCAAAATGTTTAAATCCTCTGTGCTGCTGAAGATGCTTCAGTTGTCTTGGAGTCATGTGAAATGGAAATTACTCACACCTGCTGCTTGGTATGCATGGAGCACAACCTGTGTTGGAGGAGGTGCCATGGTGGCTGGGGCCATTCCCAGTACACTCACATTTTCTTCAGGTCCAGCTATGTATACACAGCCTTGTTGTGATTTCAGAGAGTGTGCACACAACTTCTGTACCTACCATATAAAAATATATGAATTAAATTAAAATTAATACGAATATACTTTTGATATATATATTAAAAAGCACCTTCCTAGGGAAAAGATGGAGATCATGAACAACAGAGTTGTTTGTAAGGTGTGTTCTTGAAAGGGCTGCAAGTAGCTTGTAGTGTCCTGCAGGAATTCACTTACACTAAAAGAGTATTTATTGGTTTTGTATTTATAAGCATTTATGTCTGTTTACGATAGTTTTGAATGAGCAAGGAGAAGAATCTTTTAACAGTTACTCTTTGCCTGAGGCCTGCAAATAGGGTATTATCTGTCAGAATATTTTCAAATGTATACAGTGCCAAAGTATAAGGTCTGCTGCTGTTCTATATCAAATGGGCAAATTGCTTAGGGCTTTTAGGCAGCTTGCTATTTCCCTCATCTCATTTGCACTTATATGTTGCATGTATACGTTTCTCCTTTGTGCTGGGGAAAAGAAACCCCAGGTAATAAAAGCATGTTACAATCAAATTATTACAATTTATCTGCATACTTGCATTATTCAATACACTGTAAATCCACATGGATAAAAAGCTGTGATAGTGAAAGTGATCCACACCCTTGCTGCTGGTACCTGCTGCCTCCAAAGATGCCTTTGGTACTTGTGGCTGTAGTTTCAGTTCTACCTTTATTTATCATCTGCTGAGTATGCGTGATCCAAACTATCCTTGCATGTATTTGTTTACCCTGAAGTCTCATAGATTTCATTTTCTTAATTTGCAGCTTTGTGCCCGAATCTCCTTCCTTGGAAAACGATGTCGTTTCAACAAGAAAGCAACCTACAAATAGCCACCCATCTTCACTGTCCTCTCAAACAGAACCTGCCTCCCTGGTTGATCACCATGACTTCTCAAAAGACCAAAGGAGCACAAGTTTGGACCGTTCCAGCACTGACATGGACTCTACTGATGGGACTGACTTACCTCCTCCAGGAGACACCTACCTTGACGAAAAGACCACTGATTTCTCTTTTATTGATGTAAGTTACCATAATGGGAAACAGAAGTTCTCCTTCTGTGTTAATTATGTTGTTACCTGTGTTAATCACTGCAAAACAGTATCTTCCGGAAGCTTTGCACTCAATCTGCCTCTGCCTTTTCTTTATCACATTGAATTTTCCCAGCCTGAAAAGTTTAAGACCAAAACTACAAAGTTCTTTTAGTTTTTGTAATGCTTAGGCTCTGAGAGATTCCAAAAAGCTATCGGCCTCGGGTAATGCCTGCCGGTGGCTTAATAAAGTTGCTGTTTCTCTTTCTGCTCCTCTGTGAGCTGTAACAGAAGAGTTAAATGGCTCTATGGACATTGGAAACAGAATTAAATAACACAAATAGTTAGTGTCTGCTGTGCTATGAGCAATGCAGGTTATAGCTATAAAGACTTTTACTAATATTTTTCTTATTTACAATTGGTCTCTTTCTGTAGTAGCTTACAGTTGCATTGTAAAGGATTTTCTTCATACGTAAGAATCTTCTAGCTAGTGTAAGAACAGTAATTTCTGGCTGTACACAGTTAGATGAAGTTTAGTGTTCTTTGAAAGCACTAACACAACTGTAGTTTTTAGTATAGCATCTAGGAAGTACTGTTTTTTCTTTAGTAAGAGTTGGTGCACCTTTTTTTTAATTATTACTATATAATATCTAATGACATATTGGTAAGTGCAAGATTCCCAACTTAAATGAATTGTACAGCTTCTAGGAAGGTCTCATATATAATGCCTTGCCCATTGAAGTGCCTTAACACCTTCTGAATTGAGTAGACTGCTCTGTAAAACGTGTGAAGAATGCAAGCAGGTTTGTGTTGGAGGCAGTTTGGTCTGGGGCAGCAGAATTGATTTAAAACCACAGCTGCTTCCTGCGTAGGCTGTTGGAAAGTGCCTCCAGCCACCTCTGTTCTCCACTGGTGTTGCCATCTATGGGGAACTGCAGAAACCTGTGTTGTTTCAAAGTAGGTGCTACTTTCATCTTCCAGTCCACTCTGGTTCTGAAGCGGAGGCCACGTTTGGTGGTCCATGGCTTTGAGATCACTAACTGCATGTGCCTTGGCCTTGGTATCAGTTAATAATCCTTTGGCAGGACATCCCAAGTGCACTCTTTGCTCTGTAGAGGAAGCGTTAATAGCCCAGATCAGTGCAGGTGGCATTTTGTCTCTGTCAGTGGTTCTGCAGGTAGTGGAGACGGTCCTGTATTGCGCTGTTCCTGGACAGCTAAAGGTGTCTCTTTAAAGTACAGTGTACCAGCTTCAAGTACAGCTGGTAATGTGCTGTTTTAATGAGTAGTTTATTCCTGACCTGAAATCTCTTGAAAAGAAATAAAAACACATCTTCCAAAGAAGAGGAGGCTCAGTGACGTTTGCAGATTACAGACAAGCCTCTAGCAACAAGTTGCTTTAAATAAATAAATAAATTACAACTCCTTCTTTTGCTCTGTGTTATTGTCTTACTGTCATGCACAGGGATGGATGTGTTTGAAATGATCGAACACAGAAATTTTCAGAATGCTGTGACATGCAACTTGCAGTCGTCTTGTTGCTGGTGAGCGGCTTGAAATTTCTGTGGATGGCAACCCATCAGAACAATGAAATTACAGCACTCTACTACAAGAGAATTTTGTGTAGTTGCTCTTTTTAGATCCTTATCTTCCTATTGACCTTTAGCTGTTACTGGCTAGCAAGGCCTGTATTCTTGAAACACTCCAGGAACCAAAATCCTTTATTGCAGTTATTTTTTTTTTTATTAATTCAGTGAAAATAGTTCATGCAGATCAGACATCCACAGCCAAGGGAGATCAAAGAAACAGCATTGTACCCAGCTAGCTACAATGTAGCATATCCTCATCACAAATTCTCTTTAATGTAGTTTTAAGTAACTACAAGAATAATAATCAGGCAAATATATATAGTTAATTAAACTCAATGGGTTAATGCATTAAAGTAGGTTGGGAGATCATTATGGAGGAGATCACTTTTATTTTCAGGCTGATTGAAAGTAAAGGCCTTGTTTCTTTTTATAGCAAACCACTATTCTGGACTCCAGTGCGCTGAAAACTCGTGTACAGCTCAGCAAAAAGAGACGCCGTCGGGCTCCTATTTCCCACTCTCTTAGAAGAAGCAGAGGGATGGAGTTTGAAAACAGATTCTCTTTGACAGAAGAACCAGATAATACCTGGATGTTTAGAGATTCCACAGGTATCCCTCAACTATTTGAAATAATTAGCTGTAATCAACTTGGTTGTAAGGGTGGAAATTTCTGAATGGTATAACGTACCTGAAGTTGTATCAAGGTTTAACAACAGCTTCCTTTTCCCACCTCTGGTCATCCTCTAAATCAAGTCTTCCCCTCCATTCCTTGGAGCCTTTTGAGTGAGGAAAGCTGCGGTGACCAGGGCGAAGGAGAGCTTTGATGCAATTTCCTTTAGCTTCTGGCTGCTGACTTAAAAGAATGTTGTTCACTAGAAAGTATTGAGTTTAGAAACTGCTACGGTTGGATGCATTCTCTAGCACATTCTTTATATCTAAGCCTGTGTGTTATTGAGAAGAGCAACTGTAGTTGTTCATATTCTATAGGTGCTCACAAATACTCTTTCTTTCTAGTATCTCTAAGTACTACAGGACTAAAAATGCCTAGTTAAGGATAAATCAACTCCTTCAAATCCATTCTATTAAAAATGTTCCCCTCCTGGCCTGTCCTATTCCTTAGGATGCAATAAGAAAATGCATCGGGCATTGAAAATCATTGCTTATGGAAGTGAACGAAAGGCTTAATGCAAACCCTCATTATAGATCCACAGTTTAGTACCCGCAGCACTTTGGTGCTATGGTGATATATGCCACAGATATCCTTTTGATATTTCCTGAGCAGAGGAATTACTGGTGTTGCAGCCTGTTCTTTAGAGAGGCTGGTAAAGCATATGAATATGGGGAAGAATGTGTGATCAAACTGATCTCTTCCTTAGCCTCCTAATCAATGGAAAAACTGTTACCTGTATGGTGGTTGCTTTGGTACAGGTCTAACAGACCTGAAATGTTTCGAAGACTTGCCTTGAGAAGAAATGCCTTACTGGAAGCTGGAGTGTAATTATCGACTGAAGACCCAGTGCATGTAAAGTCAACCGTACAATTGCATCTTTCCCTGTAGTATGCAGACTTTCTGCTACTCAGCTGCTTTCTATCAAAGCCCTGCTTTGAGCAGGGGGTGGACCAGATAACTTTCAGATGTCTCTTCCAATCTAAATTGATCCCAGTGGATCACAGAATGTGAGATGTTTAGAAGCAGCAACATTCATTAAATTAGGAGCACCTTCTGCTCCCTCATCTCTGTCAAGAAGGAATCTTTCCATTGCTGAATACTTAGTATGTTTGTTGCTTTGATCTCTATCAAAGCATTGAACCCAGTCCTGTGGTGTGTTAATATTACTGTTAATGCATTTTTTAATGGAAGGAGAGATCTAGAACAAGGTATACATGAAAAGCCTGCTGACTAATTTTTTTCCCCTCTCTTCTTTTTTTTTTTAAAAACGATTAATTAGAAGAGAAGAAAACTATGCAACAGGAAAATTCTGATGAGGAAGACAAGGTACAGCATACTGCGAGATTGTCTTCTCTACAAGCTCAGAGACTTCCCGTATTTCCAGGAATGGACCACTCTGTCCTCAAGGTAAACATAGGCAGAACACATCAGATGAGAGTTAGACCAGTTCAGTAGCTGCAGATGCTCCCTAGGAGTAGAGCCAGGAAATTTTGCTGAAGATGACAATGTTGTTTGTGAGGGGTGGGTGTGATCTGTAGAAAAACCTTGCGGTTGTCTTTCTCACTTTTAACTGTGGTTAGAAGTATTAAGTGATTTGGAAAAAGTTAGCTTCGCAATAGCAAACATGCTTTCAAAACTGCTTAGGAATGGCTTCACTGTTTTCAGGCATGGATTTTTTTTTTTGTTTTTGTAAATCTGATTTATTTTTTTGCATTCCAAAAAAAAAGTCTGAACGCTGCCTTAAAAGGGAGATCTTTATTTTTATTTTCTAGGCCCAACTGCGGAAAAGACAGGAGTCTGAGAGCTCTGGTGAAGTAAGTTCTGCTCAGCTGTTCAAATCCCCTAAACCACAACTGCAGCTTGGAACTCCCGGTAGCAGACTGCTGCCCTCCAGTGTAGAGAAGGAGGACAGGTGAGAGACTTTCACCAATGTCAGACGCTAATACTCATTTTGGTGGGGGGAAAAAACCCAAAACAAACTGCAAGTAGGCTTCCTAAGGCTGTAGGGGAAATCATATATTCCTTTTTTTGTTGTTTTGTTTCTGTGATGAGTTTTAATAATTAAAGTATAAAGAGTATTTTTTTTTTTTAATCTTAGGTTAGAAGAAAAGTCTCCTCAGTGGCTGAAGGAGCTGAAATCAAAGAAGAGACAGAGCCATTATGAGAATCAGGTTTGAAAAGGTACCTTCTGACAGAAAGCGGAGCTTTGCTAATTGAAAGTATGCAGTGATAAAAACACATGCGGAAAATGTTTCCTTAATGTGTCAGTATAACAACTCTGTAAGCATAAACATTAAAATAGACTTACTGTGAAAGGTCCACCCAGGAATGTAAAGTAATTCTGTGTTGAGGCAGAGCAGGTTTCATACAAGTGAAGTTTTCACTCACAGGTGATACAGTTTCACTGATTCTCTGTAGATAATTTTATTTTAACAACATTTGGTCTGTTTGTGCTGCCATTTCATAGTGCTTCTATCAAGCAAGAACACTGAATAACAGGCTTGTGCTCATTTTGTAAACCTTTGGTATATGTCATTTCAGCAGTGTCCTGGGCAGCTCTTGAGCATTTAGCCCATTAAATAGGACAAGACCAAGATGACGCTACAACAGTAACACGCATTTGGGGGGGCTTTCCTGTCACAGACACTGAGAGGGGTCTGACTGCTTTCTTGACCATGTCATACCATTACTTCAGTTGCTTCTGTTTTTTCTTTCCAGATAGTGATTCTAACTAGAAGAAGATAAAGAAGTTTAACAGAAGCCTTAACTCATCTGAACCTAAAATTCACATGTCATGTTGCTGCTGTTTGCTTCCTGCCTCAACTGCTATGTGCATGGTGCCTTCCTGTTTTGTGGAGAAAGCTGCTTAATATTCATAGTCAAATACAAAGCTGTATCTTTTCAGATCTGGAGGGATAGTCACTTTAGACCTGCCTGGAAGAAGAACCGGTGGTTCGTAGTTAGCACTTCAGCAAGTCTTGAAAGATTGTAATATTTGATCTAGGAGTGCTGCGCACCGGAGAAGTCCCCTCGCTGTTGAACAAAGACTGCATTTCTGCGTAGGTGTTCAGCAACTCAGAAGTATGACTTTTGTTAGACATGTCAGGTGTAAGCTGGGCTTTGTGTTTGTTTATGAAAATAACAATTTTAATCAAATTTATCTTTTTTTTTTTTGTGAAAAAATAGTAAGCTCCTATTTAGAATGAAGTTTGTGGAAGGTGAGAGTGAAAGAACAAATTATGTTTACTGCCATATTGAAAAAGGAAACTTGATTATTTTTTGTAAAATGTATTTTTGATTGGCTTATATTTACATGTGATCTGCTGACCTAGCAGATGAATATAATTTTTAGATGAACAAAATGTTAACTTTTGTCACTCTTGAAATGGTATATTCTGTGTTTTGTCAGCATGTGGAATAATTGCTTCATTGGAATGTCTTTCCTAAAAAGGATCAAGCAATAATGTCAACCAGTTCTCTTTAAAAAAAAAAAAATAAAAAAATGTAAATACTGTTTTTATAACAAAAAAGGAAGGGAAGAGGGAGGATGTTACACTCTTATCAGGGTTCCAGTTAATTGTTGAATGTCACTTTAATAGCAGTTCAGATAGTCCCACTTCATATTTTTATTCGTTAATCTGTAAATACCAGGTTTAAGTTTTTATTTTTATGCTGATTTTGTGGAATAACCTAAATGTGGTCTTCAGCGTCTCAGATGATTTACTTTTCTTCTTTTGGTAAGACTGATGTTACAATAGCGGTATAGATATATCATGCATAACACGGGTGTTATGAGTATCACTAATATCTCAAATATGTTAATACCTTTGAATACAGATTCTGAAATCAACCAAGATGTGCATTTAAGACATACTTTATTCTTTCCCCAAATAAGTGCTCTTTCCAGTAAACCTTTAACAATGTAGCCCAACGAGGAAGGTTAGTCTGTCGCATCAGTATTCATCTCGACTCGACTAAGAAAGCAGCAACGTGGAAAAACGAAGCGAGACCGGAGCCCTCTCCCCCCCCCCAGTGCCCTCCTGTAGCGCAGGGCTGGGCAGAACCTCCCGCAGCGCCTAAAGCCGTGTGGGGCTGGAGCAGGAGCAGATGCTGCTCCTCGTGTTGCACTTCCCGTGTCCTGCTGATGGGCCTCTCTAGATACTAAAGATAAAGCACCAGCACTTGAACTCATTTTCCTTTTC